>CACVCL010021365.1:0-63096 GCA_902729485.2 Mus minutoides
CATAGTTAAGAAGAAAGTTTTGATTGTAGATATAAGAGGGAGAACATCCTGAGGCATTTGGGAGAGTCCAGATCAAAGAAAGGAAGAAGTAAGTAGGCTAAACATGACCAGCAGACTGGACTTGAGAGAGGCAGATGGGGGAGAGGGAGGAAGAGGGAGAGGAACATAGAGACAGGGAGAGAGCAGGGGATGGGGGGGGGGAGACACAAAGAGAGAATGAGCAGATCAAAAATAGCAGGTCTATTATAGACCTAAATTATAGGTCTATAATTCTCCTTATACAGTCTAGGGGAGGGGAGGAGGTGAGAAAAGCTAGGATACTAGCCCGGACTTTGAAATGTGTAACCTGAGGCCAACATGGGCTTTGGTATGCTAATAGGCACCACAGGTAGCCATTTAATCCTTCTGCCACTGATAAGGGAAACTGCCTACTTCCCACAGAAGGGAATTGACTTCACAAGTTCCTGAGAAATGCTGGCTTTTATCTATCCACCAGAAGTCCTCCTGCAATCCAGGACTGCCTTTGGAGTCTGGGGGATCAGAGTTCCCTTTGGACCTAACAGCACACACCTGTAATCCCAGCATGTGGGAGGTGGAGGTAAAAAGACTAGCAATTTGAGATCATTTACAGCTAACACAGCAAATTCAAGGCCATGAATACATGAAACCCCATCTCAAAAACCCAGAAGGAAGATATGCAAAACAGCTCACCAGGTAAAGGCACCTGTCACCAAGTCTGACAACACGTTTGATCCCTGGACTCTTCTTGGTTGAAGCTGGGAACCAGACTCCTATAAGTTCTTGTCTGACTTCCACACACTTATGTGTCATATGCTATAGTTAACCCACATGCACACATACACACACACATACACTAAATACATACATATGTATGTATTTCATCTAAAAATCTGAGGAAAAAGAGAAGAATGAGGAAGAAGAAAAAGAGATGAAGAAGCTGTAAAGAGAAAAGGGTACTTAGTTTCCTTTACCAACTTTTGATGAATCCTGGTTCCCTGAATTTTGCATAAATTATCCATGGTAATAGGACACTGTACCCATACTGTTTGCAAGATGTGTGCTCTGGGTATGATAATAACAATAGCCACCACTTATTGAGAGCACATTTATGCAAAGCTAAAAGCTTTACATAAATTATCTCATTTAATCCTCACAACAACCCTGCCAGGTAGACCTTATTATTTTCTTCTATTTGGAAATGATGAAACCTAAGACACAGACTGCTTAGCCCATTACAGTCATCCAGCAATAAGTGACTGACCGTGTCAACAGTCAAAACCCAGGTTCATCTCATCCAACACCCATGCTCCTAAGTATGAAAGCTGGAGCCCACAAGGTAGACTCTGTTCATCGCAGCCATCAGGATCATGAGGAAAGCTTTCAAAAATGCAAATCCCCTGTCCCACATAAGACATGCTCACTTTTTTTTTTAGATGAAAACTGGAACCCAAAGTCTCTAAGCTCCATGAATGAGTCCTACACTCACAGAAGTATTCTTAGGGAGCATTACTAATTGAGCTCTCTGTCATTGGTCTTCACCCATGAGGCTTTCATACTCTTCACTAATGATAAGAAAGCCTAGACTGTTTGAGAGGAAAGAAGCTTCTTGAGGCCTTAAAAAGACCTAGTAGATGAGGATAGTATACCAAGTCTGTATACTGAGCAAGCTCCCTGGGCAAGTCTTATCTCCTTTGTGAGTTGTACCTAAAAATATCCCAGTTGTTGCCCTGGGCTCTTTTTTCATTCTAGCAATTATCTTATAATTCATAAAATGGATATCAATGTGCCTACCTGCAAGAGCTCTTACAGAAGTTAGATCCTGCAACAAGTAAGTGTGCATTTGCCTGCCTGAATCAAAACAAGATAACAAGGGCTTAACAAATAGTGGTTGACCACAAAATGTTATCTCAGATTAAAGTTCAAAGGAAGGTAGTCTTGAACCAGCTTGAGGCCCCTAATCATTAGACTAGAAGACCCTTGTGCCGTGTGTCCTCCCTTCCATCATTAATATAAAGCCTCTTGGTACAAAATGGCTACTGAATACAGTTTTGAGTAAGAAAGGAGAAGTGAATTTATACACCCCAACCAAGTCAGATTCCATTAAAGTTTTTGGAAGGTCCTTAAAACACTATCTGCTTCTATTACCTTAACCAGAACTTTATCAAAGGTTATGCCTAAAACCCAAACTCTCTTAACTCTGTACCATTGTCTATTCATGGGGCAAGGAATGTCTCTTCCAGACAGACCATAGGGACTGAGTCAGGGTATGCCACTGAGTCTACTTTACCATCAAAATATTTCTGTTACAATAAAATCTGGTCTTAAAGGAGCACTAAGGAATAGAAAGGCAGCTACTGCAGGACATTGCAGATCACACTCTGAACCCAATCTGTTTTTAGTTATGGTGTGACTCAGCCCTTACCACACACCTTTAATTCAGCTGGCTAGAATACAGACATGCCCTTAGCACACACCTTTAATCCCCAAAAATGAAGGTAAAGTTAGTTTGTAGAAGGAAGCACCCATGTTTGAAAGTGATGTCTAACTGAGTGGCAAAGTTATGAATCAGAAAGATTTGACAGAATAGGATATGCCCATCTCTCGAGAGATAAGAAAAGAAAGGGAATCTAATTAAGAGAAAAGTGTGGAAAGAGAAAAGGAAGAGAGAGGAAGCAGTTCACCAAGGGAGCCAGGTTGAAGAGAGAACAAGTTAGACACAGGTAAAGACAGAATGAGCAAGAGAATGAGAATGAATGAGCCAGAAGGTTAGAACAGATTGCTAGAGTTAGTTTGAGCTCAAGCAAAGAAATTCAGGAGTGGTAGAAAGGAAAGCAAGGTTGAATCAGTCACCTTGGAGATGGGTTTGATCCAAAACAGCTGAGTTTACCAGGCAGCCAGAGGTCCGAAGGAACTAGGAAGAGGCGAGCTGATTCAGCAGCAAGTCTCAGAAACTGAAAACCTTCTAGGCCTAGATTAGATTGTATAGAGGCTAGAAGCTTCCAGAACTAGGCCTAGGTTAGCAGTCAGAGGCAGAAAGCCTCCAAGACAACAATTAATTCAGGAAAATAAAAAGTTACATTTACAGGCAACCTAGTTGGTAAAATGTATGCCTTGCAAGCAAGAAGACCTAAGTTTGATCCTAAGGACCCACATAAATAATTTGGGCATAATGGTATACACTTGTAATTCCTGTCCTGGGGAAGTAAAGATGACCTACAAGGTAAGTTTTAAACCACTGAGACCAGTCCCAAAAAAACAATGAAAGGCCAGAGAGATGGCTTATCAGGTGAAGCACTGCCTTACAAGCATGAGGACCAGAGTTTGAATGCCCAGAATTCATGTAAAACCCAGGCAGGAATGAGGACACTTGGGAGACAAAGTGAACACCCAGAGCAAGATAGCTAGCCAGACTAGCCAAAACTGAGCTTAGGGTTCCTAAAGAGACTATGCCTCCATGTATTAGGTGGAAAGCAGTTGATAAAGGCACTTGATATCAACCTGAGAGCTCAACACACATACATGTGCACCACGCATTCAGACACATTATGCAATGACAACAGACACATACATGTGCAGAAATCAAGGTGGACGACTTTGATGAAAGTTGTCATCAAAGCCAAACTGACCTGTTACTAATAGCAAATTTCAAGTAACTTTCAACAAAAACCAAAAAAAAAAAAAAAGAAAAAGAAAAAAAGAAAAGAAAACAAAAATAAAGACAAAAAAGGGGATAGAGGGGTTGAAGAACTGGGCCTTGGCCCAGGCCTGGGAATGTGATCTTTGTGACTCAGTGCTCCAAGACATGCTAATCATAAAACAAATATCGACATTCCTCTACCCATCTGCTTCCTGGTTTCAGGAAGTGTTCATTAAGGAAGAACTGGGCCTTAGCCCTTCTTGGGTTCAGGAAGTGTTCGTTCAAAGAAAGTCACCCTGATCCACCCGCTGCTGGAACCCACTATGCAAATGCAAATGCACTGTTATTAAAGGCTCATAGTAACCATCTTGAGAGATAACCCGCATAATTACCAGGTAGTCCTTGAAGCTTTGTACTTCCTCTCGACTCTTAACTGGTATTTCTGGTATTTTTCACCCTCCCCACCCCTTGAGTTGTGGTTTCTTCCTTTAAATATCCCCTTATCGAGCCACTCGAGACCCATGGTCCTGTGTACACCGTGGGTCTCAGAGCGCTCTTGGAATAAAAGTCCTCTTGCAGTTTGTATCAAGACCGTTTCTCGTGAGTGATTTGGGGTGTCATCTCTCCTGAGTCAGAACGTGAGAGAGTCCTTGTGTTTCTAGGACTTCAGGGGGAAGCAGTAAGGCAGGCTGAGGACAAACTGGACAAAATAAACCTGACAGTTCCAGCAACTGTTTTTCTCACATTGGAAAAAATGATGACAAGAAATCACTTGCCATGACAACCTAAGAACAAAACGCAGCAATACCCCACCCCACCCCCCAAAAACTAATAAAGATCCCTCAAAAAGGAGAAGTGACTAGGTAGGACACAAATGATCCAAGAGACTCAACCAAGCATATGCATCTGGCATCTGCTAAAAGCTTAATAAGCCATAGTTACCAGATAAGCGAATGGCTCACCCAAGATTACAGCTCACCATTGTTTCAAAAGTTTCCAGGAAGCCTACTCTATTCCAGGATCTGTACTAGATGCCACAGGTATTGCAGTAAGCAAGTCAATTGAAGTCTTTGCCCTGCTGTGTCAGTGATAACTACAACAAAAGAAACCGGAAAAATAAAAAAGCCCAACTTAAAAGGAGAAAGTTTATTTTGGCTCAAAGTTACGAAGTCACTCAGACATCACTTCTCAACTGCAGTGAGGCAGAATACCATGGCAGAGAGTATTCAATGGAAATTGGTTCCCGTGATCTCAGAGAATCCGTTCTCCTCCTCTTCCTCCTTCTTTTTTTTTTAAGATTTATTTATTATTATATCTAATTATACTGTAGCTGTCTTCAGACGTACCAGAAGAGGGTGTCAGTTCTCATTACAAGATGGTTGTGAGCCACCATGTGGTTGCTGGGATTTGAACTCAGGACCTTCAGAAGAGCAGTCAGTGCTCTTAACCACTAAGACATCTCTCCAGCCCAAATTCCTTCTTCTTATACTTAACCCAGAAAGGAAATGCTACTGTTGAAAAATACAGTTGTTCACACAGATAGCAGTGAGTTTACTACATTCTGAAAAACCATATTTTAAGCCTGTAAAAGCTAATTTTCCTAGTTAGTGCTCTCATATGCCACTACAATGTTGGTACATGGAAGAATGGAGGAGAATGGTGGTCAGTAGAGACCAGGAAAGACAGTTGGGAAGGAAGAATGGACAGAAGTTAGGTAAGGGACTCTAAAGAACTTCAGAGAGGAGAAATGGACAACTGGTCGACCTCCTTACTCAACTACTGCAGGTGGAGACAAATTCTAGCATCATATCATAGGCTTGCATAGGGAGTAGCGTAAGAAATAGCTCCCATAAAGTCATTGCTGCCTTCAAGTCAATGGACCCACATGAAAAATATTCCCCTCTAATCTCAGGTCAGGAAAAATTAGGATTCCTTTGATTTATTACTTTGTTTGTCTAAATAAAATCTAGAATTTTGTAACTGCTGACATTTACCTCCTTGGCTGTTCAAATATGAACTGTCATAAATCTCCTTGGGCTAATGCCATGCTGTAGTTATTTTTCCTTGTCCTCTATTTTTGCCAACTCTTTCCTCTTTTTATCTTATTCTTTTGTATATTCCATGCCTTGGTAATTTCTATCAAAGTGCCAGTGGATCACACGCATAAACTTCTTGCTCAAATTGCTAACAGCCTGCAGTACATGTGCCATCTAGTGGTGAGAAAGAGTAACTGACAGGACAGAAACTGGGTTTGGGGGTTTTGTTTTTGTTTCTGTTTTTCTTCCCTTTATGTTTTCTGGGAAGTCCAGTATTTGAGTGAGGAATATGCTGGGTGTGGTGGGTTTTACCCTACCTGGATAAAAACTGTGGATAAGTAAGAAAACTTCCTAGTTTGGGCAGTCCTGGACCCTTGAGCACCCAAGGCATATGGTCTAGACTGATAGCCTCAGAGGCTTACAGCTCAAAGCCTTGAAAGCTGCAAGCCTATTGCCCAGGCTTTAGAAGACAAAAAGTTATGGCTCTGGATGAACAAGTTGGAGGCTTACTACTCTGGGCTTCAGAGCCACTTGGCAACTATTGTAATCCTTGGCTTCCAACAGCAATGAACAGAACAGCAGCACCTGCTAGTTATAGTAACTGAAAGAGCCTTGAGTTTTGGGAATCTCAGCTCCTACAATGGTTACTGTTACAGCTCTCCAGCCAAGGGTGTCAGGACCCTTAGCCCATTAGGGTTGACAGTTCCCTGGAACCCTTAGTACCCACATAAAAACAAACAAGAAAAAAAAGCTGGGTCTATTGGCATTCACTTGTAATTCCAGTGCCGGAAACAGAGGCAGAGAGGCAGAGAGGCAGAGAGGCAGAGAGGCAGAGAGGCAGAGAGGCAGAGAGGCAGAGAGGCAGAGAGGCAGAGAGGCAGAGAGGCAGAGAGGCAGAGAGGCAGAGAGGCAGAGAGGCAGAGAGGCAGAGAGGCAGAGAGGCAGAGAGGCAGAGAGGCAGAGAGGCACAGGCACAGGCACAGGCACAGGCACAGGCACAGGCACAGGCACAGGCAGGTAGATCCCTGCAGCTCACTGGTCAGCCAACCTAACCAAATAGGTGCGTTCCAGGTCAGTAGGAGGCTATGTCTCAAAAGAAAAAGTGTGCTGAAGAGTGACATCAAAATTGACTTCTAACCGAAACACACACATACACTAGAAAGCAAGAAAAGACTATTCAAGAGAAGCATTTAATGGACCCAATGTTCCAACACAAGGAGCAACTCAAGAGACCATCTCTCAGCTGTCTAGCATAGTGATTGGAGCAGCCTGCAAATGTAGTGGGGCAGTAAGAATGTTGACATCAATCACAGCCCAGTCTTTCAAGGATTGCAAACACAAGCTTTCGTTTGCATGAAGGACTGACATGATGGATGAATACACCCTTGCCATGCCTCCTTATGACTATATAAATGGGCTGGTCAGCTCATTTCTTTTTCAAGTCAATATAAAGATTTTCTCACATAGTGTCCTCTGGTACTACACATAAGGCCCATCAAAAGGCTTCTATCTGATGACCCTGACCTTTATTATTAGAGGAGCAAGCTGAGCTGATGACAAGAAGAGGGGACAGTTAGAGACAGCAGAAGTGGTAAAGGCAGCAGTGGCAGCCATGAGGGGATAGCTGAGTTCTGGAGCACTGCTGGAAATGGAGATAACGAAGATGAAAGCTTCCACACAGCAGCCAAAGGCAGAATCAATAGGGAGCAGAGTTGACAGAGACAATGAAAGTCAGCTGAAGCATAGAGAAGACAGGGCTGGGGGTAGCCCAGTTAGAAGAATTCTTGCCTCACCTGCACAAAGCCTTTGGTCTGAACCAGGATGCCATATGGTATATAGGCAGGCATGATGGTACATGCCTAAAATCTAAGAACATGGGGGTAAAGGTAGGAGGCTCAGAAATTTAGTATTATCTTTACCTATGTAGTGAGTTCAAAGCCAGCTTGGGATATATAGGACTTTTTCTCAATAAATAAATAGATAAATAAATAAATAAATAAAACACTAACTGGCTAAAGATAAAGACTGCAGGCTCTAATCACTGGACCACCTGGGAGTTGCCAACTCTTAAGATCAAAGGCTGAAGAGGAGCTGGAACACCAACAGGCACTGCCTATGGCTTCTGCTTACTGCTATCAGAAGCCAAAGATTACAATAGCTGCCGCCTGTCACGGTTGCTGGTAGTTAAAGCCCAGAGCCATACACATTCAGCTTCCAAAGCCTGAAGTGGTAGTCCCCTAGCTCTCAGGACTTGGAGCTATGAAATTCTTCGCTCTGATAAATTGAACCCTTGGCCTCAGGCACTGAAAAAGAGTTTCTACTGGGACACTCACAACTCTTAAGTGAAGCAAAAGAGCCCAGCCAGAGACTGTAACCAGAGATCAGGAATGCTCTCCTTGGCTTTGCCAGTTAACTAAGGATTAAAGGGAGTCTAGGCACTGTCTAGGAGCAAGTGACTGAGTGGCTCAGACCCAATACTGTTAGAATGTAAAGAAGCTGATAAAATATACTGAAGCCTTGCAGCTGAGCAAGGCAGTGTCTGTGCAAGGGTTCAGTGGAAGGTGTCAGAGTAAGCAGTGCAAACAGCCGGACGTAGGCAAATGATCACTTGAAAGTTGCTTAGAAAATTCCTTTCCTGGCAGGATATAAATGCATCTACTCCTCCTCCTAGGGTCCTAAAAACAAACCAAAGTGCCATTCCATCGACGTTCCTTCTGGGAGCCAATGAATGAATGCACTGGGTTTACTTTACAGAGAATAGGCGAAGGGCTACAAGGCTGGGTTGAGAATGAACCCAGGGCAGCCTGCACTGGAGGATGTGCACTCCATGTGGGTGATGACTCCAGGGATGAAGTCCCCTTCCTTTAACTCCAGCACCTCCACAGACACAGGACCAAGGGCAATTAGGGCAGAATCACAGGCAAATAAATAACTGGAAGAATCGGTTGGAAACAGAGTCCAGTGACCCCCTTCCCCTCCTTCTAGGATGGAACATCAACACTGTCAAGCCATGCTAGGCAATGTGATGCAAGCAGGCTCAGCCAATACGATGAATAAGGTGGCTGTTTTCTTCAGAGGATGGCACACCGCAACAGTTATTTAATGCGATTCATTTGTGGGGCATGACCAGCTAAATGGTAACTATGATTAATATTTTATTTTAAATTATTTAAATACTTTAAAATGTTTTTAAATTTTTTAAACGTTAATAACTGCTTTATATACTTAAGTCTAATGTCTTCATTTTACTCTCAAGAAAATAGGAATTTATAAACAATGAGCACCTTGCTCAAGGTCATCCAGCCTGTCAGTCAGGTTCAGGCTGACTCCTGAGCCAATCTCCTCCCATAGCAGCATGCTGCCCCTAATCATAAGTAGCAGGTGTTCATTTGGGCTTTCATTTTACACACAAGATTTCAAAATAAATCATATCATCCCATAAAACTACAAAGAATTACTCACTGGCTCCACAGCTGTCCCTTCACACGCAATCCCAACATGTCAAAATTGAAGAGATGGTTACGGAGCCCCGGTTTCATTAAGCTTCACTGAATGGCTGAGACTCATCTGTTCAAAATGTGCAGGAAAGATTCTAGAGGCCAACTGGAGTAAGTGAGAGGGCCTCAGCCTATGAGACAGAAAAGATAAATTCATTCATCTGCCGTGTTAACCCAGCAATTGCTCTGGGTCGGGGTCCAGATAGTAGAGCAGCAGTCACAAATGTGCACTGGCCATCTCCTGAACCACAAACATTTCACTCCGTGTGTGTGTGTGTGTGTGTGTGTGTGTGTGTGTGTGTGTTGCTTCCACCCAGACTGAACTATAGCTGATCATACTTTGGACCTGGGATGGTAGCAGTGGCGTGGGGGTGGCTTTTGAAGACCTAGCCACAAGTCTGAATTCTCTGGTTGTATGCCTTAGAAACATGTGGCAGTCAGAAACTATTGAAGAGTTAGAGATGCTGTCTTATGTAGGGCTTTCAGATCTTCCCAGGCCATACAGCACGGAGGCAGAACTTGTCAGTCATCTCAGAGGTTCATGAAACAGCACTAGAATGTTCTTTTCAGGGTGTGCTGCCTCTTAAGTTCTATCAGACATTCTGGGTGTTTCACATACGGACAGAAACAGAGACTGATTTGAGTCATTGAATTTCTGGAAGCGACAGAGGTGCTACATGACTGTTCCAGGACTGATGTCCTTAGAGATTCCAGTGATACAGCAAAGACTGACAGCATCTGAAATTCAGTCTTTAAACTTTCAGGTTTCTGTTCTGCCTAAAAATGTCCAAATGAGAGCAAGAGGAACACAGGTAGCATTGTAAGATTTAACCCTTGTGGTCGGATAGACCTAGCTAGAGTCCTGTTTTATGTTCCCAGTTACTATTTGGGTAAGTCTTTGTGTACACAAGTAGATACCAGTTTTCTGTCCAGCAAAAAGGAGCTAAGCCCTACAATTGTTATATGAATTACATAAGACAGAAGATGAGACAGTATGTGACTCATGGTGAAAGTGACTCTTCTGTTTTCACTCTTTTGCTTTCCTTTTTGTTGTTGTTTGTAATGATTACTTTATTTGTTTTATGTGAGTACACTGTAGCCGTCCTCAGACACATCAGAAGAAGGCATTGGATACCATTACAAATGATTGTGAGCCACCATGTGGTTACTGGGGATTGAACTCAGAACCTCTGGAAGAGCAGTCAGTGTTCTTAACCACTGAGCCATCTCTCCAGCATTCCTTTTGTTGTTTTGTCTTTATGAGAAATGGATCCCAGGTATTAAACAAGATGCCCAAGCAATCCACCGCTTAGCTACACTGGCCACTGCACCTTCTTGCTCTTTAAGATACCAATCTCTAGCTGGGCGGTGATGGCACATGCCTTGAATCCCAGCACTTGGGAGGCAGAGGCAAGTGGATTTCTGAGTTCAAGGCCAGCCTGGTCTACAGANTATATATATATATATATATATATATACCAAACTCTAATCTGCTGTGGACAGAAACCACAAGTCACCCTCTCCTCAAGCACCAGGTGAAAGGTGTGGTTAACTACTCTACTCTTTCTCTCAACAGATATTTGTTTCAAGTATTCCAACTGTCTAGCTTGTACTCTGCATCACACAGAGATAGAAAACACGTCCCTGAAAGGAGACATCTCTCATAGGAGAGATCAGTGTACAAACCAGTAATTATATAGCGGAAGGATAAGTTAATTGAGAACCCACAGGGAGAAGAGCACAGTTAGGTGATATAGTTCAGCCAAGACATAAAGACCGAATTGAAGTAAGCGTGAAGAGCAAGCAGGAGAGGAGAGGGCTTGCTCATCATTGATTTAAAAGGCACAAGCCAAGGAATCTAAAATAGAATATGTACGGGACACAGTCTCTAAAGAAGCAGTAAAATCATTGTGTTAGACAAGGTGTCACATAGACTTGAAACAAAGTTTCGCATAGACTTGAAACAAAGTTTCGCATAGACTTGAAACAAAGTTTCACATAGACTTGAAACAATGTAAAAGGAAGGATGATTTGATTTAGCTCACTGCTTCAGAAATCTCTGACTGCGGTCAGCTGACTCCACGCTTTCAGGCCTGGGGTGAGGCAGAGCATCATGGAGAAAGGCATCAGGGAGTAGAGCTGCTTGCCTTATAGTGTCTGAGAAGCAGAGAGAGACCGAGGAAGTGTCAGAGGTAAGATATAACCCCCAAGAACTTGCCCCTGAGGGCCTGTCTCAAATCAGACTCACCTGCCAGTTTCTACCAGGTCTTTGTAATGTTGTATTCTTAATCAAGGGATTAAACCACTGGTTAGTCAGAGCTCTGGGGATCTAGTTCCTTCCTTAAATCCTATTAACTGACAAACAAGCCTTTAACAGATGAGCCCTCTGGGGATACTCCACACTGAAACTCATGCGTGGGTATTGAAAATGTGTGAGTATTGAGAATGTCTCTGTGTAGTTTAGAAGAGGCAATAGATTATGTGCTTCTTCGTCGCTCTAACAAAACACCTGACAAAAGGTGACTTAAGGAAGAAGGAAAGGCTGGTTTGGGCTCACAGGTTGTGGGTACAGTCCATGGTGGCAGGGAAGGCTCGGGATGAGGAGTGTGAAGCAGCTAGCTGGCTGCCGAGTTACATCTCTATGCAGCTCAGGACCACAGTCACCCCCATGGTGCAGCCCACATTAAGGCTGGATCTTTATACCTCAGTTACCCCAATCTAGAAACTCCCTCACGGGCACATCTGAAGGCATTAGCCATCAACAGGCAAGGATGGAGAAACAGAGGCCAGCTTATTCTAGTCTTAGCCTACTCACTGCTCCAGTCTCAATGGATTCCTGTGAGTCACAGCAAACTATCAAGCTCTTTGCTGCCTCAGGTTGCACTTGTGTTCCTACTTAAGAATTTCCATTCTCAGAGCCGGGCGTGGTGGCGCACGCCTTTGATCCCAGCACTGGGAGGCAGAGGCAGGCGAATTTCTGAGTTCGAGGCCAACCTGTTCTACAAAGTGAGTTCCAGGACAGCCAGGGCTATACAGAGAAACCCTGTCTCAAAAAAAAAAAAAAAAAAAAAAAAGAATTTCCATTCTCAGCCCGGTGTGCTGGTATACACACCTTTAGTACCAGCACTGGGAGGCAGAGGCAAGTGGATCTCTGTGAGTTAAAGGTCATCCTAATCAATAGAGTGAGTTCTAGGACAGCCAAGGCTACACAGAGAAACCCTGCCATTAAAATACTTTTTATAAAATATAATAAAAAAAAAAAACCTTCCATTCTTTCAGCCTTCAAGTTTCAGATCAAGTAATTTTCCTCTCTGATTTCAACCTAATGCATGTCTTCCACTATTCTCTCCTAAAGCATCCTACTTTCTTCTTCTTTTTTTTTTTTTTTTTTTGGTTTTTCGAGACAGGGTTTCTCTATGTAGCCCTGGCTGTCCTGGAACTCACTTTGTAGACCAGGCTGGCCTCGAACTCAGAAATCCGCCTGCCTCTGCCTCCCGAGTGCTGGGATTAAAGGCGTGTGCCACCACGCCCGGCTCTTTCTTCTTATTATATTTAAATTTTTATTATTTGTATTATGTGGTGTCTGCCTTCTCCATTAGACTGTAAATTCCAGGTAGATGGTGTCATTCAGCATTGTCCCAGGCACCTCCACAATACCTGACAGCATGGTTACATTTTCAATAAGTATTTAATAAATGAGCCAGTACAGCTAGGAAAATCAAGGCTCAAAATAACAATGCGCCATCCAACACGATGAGAAAAGATAGCTCTTTGGGCAGGTATGAGACCAGATTAGTTAGACAGTGCCAAGTTCTAACTGTACTTCTGTCTAGCTTGGGCAGGCTCTTTATTCATCCCTCAGAAAACTGAGAACCACACGGCTGCAGCTTGGCAGAATGGAGGTTTTCAAGTCTGGGGGTCTGGGGACAACACCCAAGGGATACCCACCTGAAAGACAAGCCACCTCTCCAATACAGCGGGAGTTACTGCCTACTGCAATTCTTTACTTTAAAATGACTTCTCCCCACCCCAAGGGCACAGCGCTTCCCAAGATCAGCAAGTGTTGGGGGCGTAACTTAGGGCCGTTATTTGCTAATTTTACACAGTTTTTCTATTTCTCAGTAAGTCTCTCTAAAAGGTGATGACTAGAAACCCAAGTCTGGGGACGTTCAAGATAAATGGATAGAAGGAAAACTCCTGCTCTGGGACATCTTGTCCCTACCTGCAGATGTTCTTCCACAGCGCCTTCTGGCGGAAGGGAGGAACCAGCGTGGACAACCTTACCAATCTTTTCAGTGATTCTTGCCCCTGCCTGCGGCAGCAAAAAGACCAAAGCGCAACAGAACTACAAGCCAACGTTACTACATTTCCCAGGGGGCCTCGAGGCAAGTTGGTTCTGAGCAAAGGCTCCAGCTCGTTTCCCCTACTCCAAAGTGAGATGTTTTAATAAAAAACAGTTTACTCTTCTTCACAGTCTATCAAGCTCCTAAAGGCTCTGAGGAAACCACGCACTGCTCGCATCTAGAGGAAATAGCCGCAAGGTCTTCTGGGAAATGTAGTTTTCAGGATGATTTCTAGGAATCCGGGGAATGAGCTTTTAAAAACAGAGGTGGGTTGGGTTGAATCACACGATCTCCGCCGTCTGCTGTTCCCTGACTCTGAGTGTAAGAAGATCCAGGGCTCAGAGCAAGTAGCGTCCACCAGTACCTAGACTGGACTTCTAGATCGGCCTTCTCGGCTCCTCAGCCATTCCGCATTTGCATAGTCTCGCTAGTCCCTACTCTGCATAATTTACAGGCTCTATAGGACCTCCTCGTGCTGTTTTAACAGCTGCTGCCTATGTAGCAGCTATGGAGACGCTCTAATTGCTTCATAACGTTAGAGAAGAAGCCATTAATGGTCTATCAGATCTCCTTGTCTTTGGGAACTTTTTCACTACCTGTTCTCACTTTACCATTTAGTCTTACCCGTGACTGTGTGTGACTGACTTCCCAAAAGTGAAAGGCCTAGATCCATTACATGTATCAGTTTCCTCTTGGATTTTGCTCCTTAGCCAGCCTACTAGATCTTAGGAACCCGTGCATAACTCAATACCTTTTTGGAACGTCAAACACCTGGTTAGTACAATAACCTGATTTGGGTAGGCTAGGTTTTCCTCGTGGGGAAAGTGCAGTACCTGATCTAACATGTTGATAACACCAAAACCAACGTCCCAGAGTACAATGGGCAGATAAATAACTTATAAATCAGTAATTAAAACTGAGGGGGAAATTGAGTAAAGGATAAATCACAGAAGAAGAAATGAAGTGACCATTTTATCACCAGGAAAATGTAAACCAGGACACAATAAGATACTGTGCCTGGTTTACCAACCAGGTTGGGAAGATTTAAAAAACCTTACTTCATCCATCTGTTAGTGGTCACTGTGATGGAAAGAAGGTAAATGAACGGAGAGAGCGGCTGCTGAGAACCGTAGTGACACAGGCTGTGGAAACCCTGTCTTTGCTGACTTCCATCGCATCTTTCTTTTTTTTTTTTTTTTTTTTTTTTTTTTGGTTTTGGTTTTTTGAGACAGGATTTCTCTGTATAGCTCTGGCTGTCCTGGAACTCACTTTGTAGACCAGGCTGGCCTTGAACTCAGAAATCCGCCTGCCTCTGCCTCCCGAGTGCTAGGATTAAAGGCATGCGCCACCACGCCCGGCCTCTTCCATCGCATCTTACAATTCACATTTGTCCTCTAAAGGCACGAGAATGAAAGACAGAACAAAGTAAAACTAGACTGGAAACTGGGTGAGAAGAGAAAAATATTAAAGTTTAAAAGAAACTCAACATACATAGAGAAACAAGAAACAGTAAGAAAATCAGCCGACTCCCAAGTAATATATGGAAACAGATGAGTTTGGGGGTGGGGAGGAGGGATGAGGCCTCTTCCAAAGCGTGATGATAGAGAATGGTTGTTTCTGATGAAAAGCCAAGCATGAGCAATGGGTTTTTTTCCCCCAGATTTTTATAAAATTATAGGAAGGTGCCCCCCCCACCAAATTCCCTTGATTAGTGAGTGGCAGGTGTATCAATAAGTAATCCAACTTCAAAATTTAATGTTTAAAAAGAAGTTTCTTTTTTTCCTTGAGGGTAAAAAGAGATCCCAACTGATAGGCTCAAGCATATTAGAATTCCCGACTGCACCACCTCTGTAGTGCCAGACTCCCAAGCAGACTGGACCACCGCAGTCATACAGGCTATTAAGCAATGATGGAGACTACACAGCCTGAAACTTCTCAGAAAGTATGCTGCCAAGCACTGGAGACAAGATTAGCTTCCTTTTGTTCTTACAATGATGATGTTTTATTAATGTGTAAGTCTCATTCCCTTGAAGCATGAAGCCTGCTTATCACACAAAGACAAAATATTTAAAGACTCTCAAATGTCTTTAAGCATTTCTATATCACTTTTCCCACATCATGTGATATTTTATATAATTAAGAAAGCAGAATAAAGTGGTAAGTTAATAGTTAATCACAAAAGATATTGCTCTGAAGGCATTCTAATTTATTGCCCCTCTACATGTAGCTGTACCATCTGATTCTAAATTTAAAGGCAAGTTGTTCAAGAACAGGAAATTACAACTACATTTACACAGGTCTCTGGGGGAAACGCATGCAGAGAATAGCCAGATCTTTATATGTACAAGGCAATATCCGGAACAAACCAGAACAATTTTGGAATCCCACACAAAATTAATATTTTAGTAGTTGAGATCAACATTCCTAAAGAATAAGAAAAGCTATACATCATAGAAAAGTAAATCACATAGACATCAATTTTGAGTAAAATAGAACAATGGGTCTTTGGTGGTTTGAATAATAATGCCCCCCCCCCATAGGTCCACAAGGCAGCAGTAGGAGGTGTGGCCTTATTTGAATAGGTATGGCTTTATTGGAGGAGGTGTGGCCTTGTTGAAGGAAGTGTGTCACTATGGAGGCAGGCTTTGAGGTCTCATATGCTTGTTAGGCCCAGTGTGGCACACAGTCTCCTGCTGCCTGCAGATCAAGATGAAGGACTCTCAGCTCCTTCTCCAGCATTGTGTCTGCCTGCATGCTGCCGTGCTTCTCTCCATGACAACGAGGGTTAAAACTGTAAGCAAGCCCCAATTAAATATTTTCCTGTATAAGAGTTGCCATGATCGCCGGGCGTGGTGGCACATGCCTTTAATCCCAGCACTCGGGAGGCAGAGGCAGGCGGATTTCTGAGTTCAAGGTCAGCCTAGTCTACAAAGTGAGTTCCAGGACAGCCAGGGCTACACAGAGAAACCCTGTCTTGAAAAACCAAAAAAAAAAAAAAAAAGAGTTGCCATGATCATGGTGTCTCTTCACCAATAAAATCTTAAGACAGCACCTCAAGCTAATTGTATACAATCAGTTGACTTTTGTTTAAGTTGTATCAATTCATTATATACAAATATTCTTGTAAACCAAAAAATTATTTCTAGAAAAATATTATATATAGCCCCTCATTTAAATTAGTAGACCCAACCTCAATTTAAAAATCACTCTAGAGGGCATGGTGATGCATGCCTTTAATCCCAGCACTCGGGGAGGCAGAGGCAGACGGATTTCTGAGTTCAAGGCCAGCTTGGTCTACAGAGTAAGTTCCAGGACAGCCAGGGCTACAGAGAAACCCTGTTTTGAAATAACAAAACAAAACAAAACAAAACAAAACAAAAAATGTCACTCTAGAATTGGAGTGCTAGTTCCAAAACACTCAGACTCAATTTTATATTTAGTTCATGGCAGCCCAACTCATCAACTCACACTTGTCTGAGCACCAAATTTTGAATAGTACAAAAATAAAGCATCTAAAAATGGAATTTTCAAAGGAGTTGGGTACATTTTATTCCTTTGCTCAAACTTTCGTTTGTTTTATAGTATTGACTTTTACTGGAGAAGTAATAATGTTTAGTTTAAAAGGTCAACTGTGAGTGTAATGATATATAAATATATAGATATCTCCTATACTTTATTTTCCAGTTCCTCTTTCCTTCACTTCCACATTCCTGAACAGTAAGAATACAAGATGTAGCCGGGCATATGACACTCTCTTTCAATCCCAGCACTTAGGCAGAGGCAGGCAGGTCTCCGAGTTCAACCTGGTCTACAGAGTGAGTTACAGACAGCCAGAACTACACAGATAAACCCTGTCTTGAAAAAAATAAAGGCCGGGCGTGGTGGCGCACGCCTTTAATCCCAGCACTCGGGAGGCAGAGGCAGGTGGATTTCTGAGTTCGAGGCCAGCCTAGTCTACAGAGTGAGTTCCAGGACAGCCAGGAATATACAGAGAAACCCTGTCTCGAAAAACCAAAAAAAAAAAAGATAAAGAAGTCAATAAAATAAAAAAGAACCCAGGTTGCAAACAAGAATGGACTGCTGTCTCTTGCTTCAAAAAGCAAAGCTTTAACAAGAGAGTAGAGTTGGGGTTGAGTATGATGAAAGTATATTATACAGATGCACGAAAATGTCATGAAACCCATTATTTTGTGTTTTTTTTGTTTGGTTGGTTTGGTTTGGTTTGGTTTGGTTTGGTTTGGTTTGGTTTGGTTTTTAGAGACAGGGTTTCTCTGTGTAGCCCTGGCTGTCCTGAAACTCACTTTGTAGACCAGGCTGACCTCGAACTCAGAAATCCGCCTGCCTCTGCGTCCCGAGTGCTCTAATTTGTGTAATTATTATAATCTAATTTAAAACTTAGTAAAAAGAAAAAAAAGAAAAGAAAGGAAAGGAAAAGAAAAGAGAAGAAAAGCATTACACCTGTACTTACGCTCCACCTCAATTTCATTCCCTCCTCCCAAAGGAAATGACATCCTGAAAAGGGTGTGTTTGTCCTAAGCATAAATAGCTCTTGATACTTTCACAAGAGTTGTCTACATTCTCAAGCACATATTTCATGTTCTAAGTCTTATAAAGGTTATTTTAAATTCTCTGAAACTTTTTAAATTAAACATCGTATGTTTTTGATGTTTTAGTTTGTTTTATGTGTTTTCATCGTTTTATTTTGAGGCAAGAGGTAACTCTATAGCCCAGGGTAGCTTCAAACTCACTTTATAGCTTAGGCTTGCCATGACAATTCTCTTGCCTCACAACATGTAGAGTTATAGGCATGAGCTGTGACACCTCGCTAAACAGTGCGCTTTGAGAATTGTCCCCAGAGACTCACACAGCAGCGGTTTCTATCCCTCTGCCTCACATATCTCCTGCATGAATATTCCACAAATGGTTCACCACTCTTGGGTTGACCACCACTTGGGTTGTCTCTCCCTCTTTCTTATTACAATGCACAATGAATACTCTTACAAATGTCTCCTTTAGGACATAGTCAAGAACTATGGCATATACCCACAAATGGTATTTCTGAATGAAGGGGTATCTTAGTTAGGGTTTCCATTGCTGTGAACAGACACTGTGACCAAGGACTGGGGCTGGCTTATGGTTCAGAAGTTCAATCCATTATCATCATGGCAGAAAGCAGGGTGGCGTCCAGGCAGGCATGGTACTGGAGGAGGAGCTGAGGGTTTTCCATCTTGATCTGAAGGTAAACAGAAGATTGACTTCCAGGCAGTTAGAAGGGTCTCAAAGCCCACTCCCAAAGTGACACACTTCCTCCAACAAGGCCACACTTCCTCCAACAAGGCCACATTTCCTAATAGTGCCACTCCCTGGGCCAAGCATAGTCAAAATACCACAAGGGGAATACAGTTTCTTCACCTTTGGCTATTTAGTATTAAGGCACGAATGTGCTCCAAAGTACTACTTTACACTCTACAGAGTACAAGCATCCCCACTGGGCACCATGACCAACATTTGAGGTCAGATTTTATAAACTTTTTTCCAGCATGATATAAAAGACAATAAAGTGCTATTTATTGTGTGATGGTTTGCATTTCTTTGGTCATGGTGAGGCTGGACATCTTTTCATAGATCTATGAGTCATTTTTCGTGTCTTGCCTGTCTTTCTCACTTTTTTATTGATTTCGTTTTGTTTCGTTTTTTGTTTTGTTTTCAGGGGCAAGGCCTTTCTATGACTGGCCTGGAACTCTCTATGAAGACCATATTGGCCATCATCTCACCAAAATCCACCTGCCTCTGCCTCCTGGCTGCTGGAATTAAAGGAATGCACTACCACAACTAGCTCTGCCTGATTTTTCTCTTTTATTAGATATTTTCTTCATTTACATTTCAAATGCTATCGCCAAAGTCCCCTATACCCTCCCCCACCCTGCTCCCCATCCCACCCACTCCTGCTTCATGGCCCTGGCATTCCCCTTTACTGGGGCATATGATCTTCATAAGACCAAGGGCCTCTCCTCCCATTGATGGCTGACAAGGCCATCCTCTGCTACATATGCAACTAGAGACACAGCTCTGGGGGTGAGGGAAGGTACTGGTTAGTTCATATTGTTGTTCCTCCTATAGGGTTGCAGACCCCTTTAGCAACTTGGGTACCCTGTGTTCCATCCTATAGATGACTGTGAGCATCCACTTCTGTATTTGCTAGGCACTGGCATAGCCTCACAAGAGACAGCTATATCAGGGTCCTGTTGTTAGGTTTGTTGTTGTTGTGATGGTGATAGTGTTGGTGATACTGTTGGTGGTGATGGTGGTGGTGGTGGGGTTTTGTTTTTGTTTTTTCCAAATTCTCGCTCTACCCAAAGAGTATGGCATATGTTGCCTCTGAAAATTTCCTTATATTCTTTCTAATAAAAGTTTTCTTATCAGGTTCCAGAATTCCACTTGGAATTCCACTTTTTAAAAAAATGAAACAAGAAAATTTTAGTATCATTTCATTTTTTATATATGAGTAATTAATCATGATCAGTTTCTAAATGCCTGTTCTTTTCCCACGAATTTTGGGACCGCTCGGTCATTTGTATCAGATGTGTGTCTCTGTTGTGTTCCCAGGCTTTGTGTTATTTACCAGTTGTCTGTGTCCATATTTCTGTATTAATACCATGCGTATTAATGTGTTTACCTGATCTTATATATTTACATTTTAGAATCATTTCACTGAGTTCCCATAGAAATGTTAGAACCTTCATTTAAATTGCAGTAAAGATCTATGTATTCCTGTGGAGAAGTGATGTCTTTATGATATTATATTTTCCTGACCATGTTCAGATATTTTTCTCTTCATTTGGGTCTTCTTTAAGATTTGTGTATCATTTTGTAAAGTTTTAAAAACATCTTTTGTTAGATTCACTGTGTGGGGCTTTATTATTTCTTGCTTAGTATTGCAAATGGTATCTTTAAGATTATATTTTCTTTCTGTGCCTAAACCACAGGAAAGCAATTGAATTATCTTCCAAAATTCTCATAGTAACTCTAAAAACATCTGCTTGTAAGCTGTCTTGGCTTGTTCTGTATAAACAGTCATAACCCATGAATGACTTTGTGGATGTGATACACAGCAGGCTAAATAATGACCTTGCCAGGGTTCCTCACATCCCACTGCAAGCTGTGTTGTATGTGCAATGTCGGGTGTCTTCTTCAGTCAATCCCCACCTTGCTTTTTGAGACAGGGTCTCTCACTGAACCCAAAGCTCACCCATTAGACTGGCTGTCTAGCAAGCTCCAGCAACCTACCCATCTCTGCTCCCCATCCCCACCACCCAAAGGGCAGTTCACGAGGGCACTTTCACTTGATGCCCAGTTTTTAGCATGTCCCTATTTGCAACTGTACCTAGGACCTCCAAATACCTCGTTATTAAACATTCTACCTTCCCCCACTGTTAGGGAGAATATAGGATGCATATGGTGATCTAGAAATCTTGCGGTTCCTCAAACAGGTGGTAATGATATATCTCCATTTCAGTCCTAACCCTGACCCTCCTCTATAGACCTATCAAATGAGTCCCTGCATCAAGGAATCTACTGGCTTCTATCCACTGTGTGCCATCTTCCTTTCTCTGTTCGTCTAAGTCAGTTACTACTGACTCCTGCAGCCCAAATCTTCTGAACACCTCTCATCTGTCCCTACACTCTCAACAATTCTTTTTGTCTTTATTTGTTTAAACTTTTTTAAAAGTAATCTCTTTAGCATTGTTTTCAGTCTTTGGGGAAGACGGGAAATAAATGCAAATATTTTCAACATCACTATCCTACCAAGAAGAGATGTAAGAAGTGGACAGGTACCTTGGAGGATATGTGGATATGTTAAATCAGGATTCTCTAGAACACACACACACACACACACACACACACACACACACACACGGGATTTATTAGAATCACTTACAGGCAACAGTTTAACTAATCCAACAATGGTGGGCCATGAATAGAAGGTTCCAGAATCCGGAAGATGCTTAGTACACAAAGCTCGATTATCTTAAGCAGATGCTGGAATTCCAAAGAAGTAGGCTCCAATGCCAGTGAAGGAACAGACTTGCCAGCAAGGGGAGAAAAAGCCGGCAAAGAGCAAAAGCTGATTTCTTCCATATCCTTTTATAGGCTTCGAGCAGAAGGTGTGGTCCAGATTAAAGGCATGTGTCTTCCTGCTTCAAAGGTCCCAACTAGAAGTGAACTCATCCACTTCAAACCAAGCAGAAAATCTCTCACAGGTGTGCCCTCCATTTCTAGATCATAGGTCATTCCAGATGTAGTCGAGGTGACAGTCAAGAATAGCCATCACAGGGAAGCATGAGAAACTGGAGGATGTCTACAGAGCCTTCTGCATTACTGGACGATAGCCTGGTACTGTCAAAATCAAATCAGGAGGAATTCTGTGAGTGTGTGTGTGTGTGTGTGTGTGTGTGTGTGTGTGTGTGTGTGTATTCAGACCAGCAAAGCATTTAAAAAAGACAGATGGGAAAGGTGCCATTGAACTGAAAAAGAAGGATCATAACACTCTGTTGGAGCTGATCATCAAACCATCTATGGACTAAATATGGACCAACCCCCCTCACTTCATTCTCCTTAGTGGAGTTAATTCTCAGAAAAGAAGGGATGGACACTCGGGAGGCATAGCCCACCAAGACAGAGTTCACATTACCAACTCCCCACCCATTCAAGGAACCAATACAGACACCTCACCAGCACATAAGGCATAAATAAGGTCAAGTTCCTGAAGAGACTAGTATATTTCTCATCTGTAGAGATACTCCCATCCCCCAAATTCCAAGCCTCCAGTAATGGCCACAGTCTCAGCTTGGCTCCCAATGTGGTGCCGATCAACATAAATAAAAGCTTTGTCTTAAGGGAGATCTGCCTTTTGCATCTTGTAGACAAAATCGGAAGGGACAGTTCTGAAAGCAGACCTCGCAGTCACCCCCTAGGCAGCCAGAACTCTGGAACCTGGGTGAGGCATAGTCTCACATAGCTAAGGAAACCCCCTCTTCCAAAGAAAGCCATGCTGATGTGGATTCTGAGCTCAGCATGACTGCTCTTCCCATTTCTCTTCTGATGGTGAGCACCCTGCAAATTGCAGTCATCCGGAGAAGCCCAGCCATGCCCAAAGGTCAGTGAGAGCAGGACCTGAAAGAATAGCTTTTGTTCTAGTGAGCCAGCGGCTGCCATCCAGAGGGACAGTGACAGTGACTGCATCTCTCCTGGAGTGCAGGAATTCACATCAATGAGGAATCTGTTCTCTGGATCCGCTTTAACAGTGCGGCTACTCCCAACAGCCTGATCCTGCAGCTCTTGTGTTATGCTCAAGGAACAGCTCTTAACAAATGGATGGCAAATATGGGAGCCCATCCTTCCAGCTGTGTTGTCTCCACCACTGCCTCCAGCTGTGGGGCAGTTTAAAGGTCTCTCCAAACTTCCCAGGAAAGACCAAAGCAAACAACCTTTAGGAAGTCCTGATCACGTTTCTGCCTAAACTTCTCTAACTTCTTTTTTACTATTATTATTCTTTAATCCTTTTTTACATCCAGTCTTCACCCCCTCCCAATCTTCCTTCCCTCAACTTCTCCCCATCCCATACCCCCCCCATCCCATCTCCATCTCTAAGAGAATGTCCCCACCTTCCCACACCCATCTCGCTAGACCTCCCCACTCCCTGGGGCCTCAAGTCTCTGAAGGGATAGAGATGTATCTTCTCTCACTGAGGCCAGACCTGGCAGTCCTCTGCTGTATATGTGTCAGGGGGCCTCATATCAGCTGGTGTATGCTGCCTGGTTGATGGCTCAGTGTCTGAGAGATCTTGGGGGTCCAGGTCAGCTGAGACTGCTGGTCTTCCCATGGGGCTACCCTCCTCCTCAGTTTCTTCCAGCTCCCCCTCCCACCCTGATTTAACCGCAGGGGTCCCCAGCTTCCATCCATTGGTTGGGTTTTAGTATCTGCATCTGACTCAGCTGTTTGTTGTGCCTCTCAGAAGGCAGCCAAGCTAGGCTCCTGTCTGCAAGCACACCACAGCATCAGTAACAGTGTCCATATCTAGCCATCATCCTCCAACAAAATTTGGAGCTGGGGCGGGGGGCACATCCTAAATAATGTTTACATGAGGGCTGGGAATATAGCTTGCTGATTGAGTGTTTGTCTAGTGTGTACAAGGTCCTTGGCTTAATCTCCAGGACTGCCAGGAAAAAATAATATAATTCTAAAAATACTGTTTTCATGACTCCTTTAGTCAGAGCCTGCTACTGGAAAATCAGCCTAAGACAGCTGCCTGCTTTAGAATCCCTTCCTGGTTGTTTGCTACTGAAAGATTAAAGAAGTGGGGAGCCCATAGTTTATTGGGCACATAAACCTGAATTTTGTGGTTGTACAGACAGATGCTGAAATGAGTAAAGGGTACAGACTCCCACTGCTCCTGAAAACTAAATCCAAAGAAGTGGGCTTCTGAAGGGAGTTGGGAACAGAGAGGAAGCTGAGGAGGAAGGGGGGAGGTACCGGCTAAAGCAGTAATCCTTCAATACATTGCTGCTCACACAAGCATTGTGTGGGTGTGAGGTTTGGGGCAAAGGGAATCTAATGAAAGGGCTGCCTGGGAGACTGTGGTACTGAAGAGAAGAACATCATGGAAAAGCAAATGATTCTGAACCTGAACTCAGTGGCAGTGGGAGGGAGAGGTTTTAGCCAGAGAAGATTCAATATGGTTTTCATCACTGTGAGCCTATAGTGCACGCATGCTCCCGCGTGCGCGCACACACACACACACACACACACACACACACTCTCATGCACATACCACACGCATACACACACACACACACACACACAAACACATTGCACCACACACACACACAGAGTCACACATACACACACTCATACACACACACACACACAGTCACACATATGTCAACTCAACTGAGAGACCAAAAAGAATAAGACATGCCCAGATATCTGTATTTTCATAAAATGATAAAGTAATTATTGAAGAAGACAGTCTGAAACTGTCCTAGGAAGGGACCTCAAAGCATCAGATCAGAACAACCTTTGTTCAGCATTTTCCTACAGATAGACTTCTGCAGCAAACAGGAGGTCTTGGAACAAGCTAAGGCAGTATGTTCCAAAACCACAGTGCAGGTGGAGCTCATGACTCAGACGCTAGCTTCCTGTTTCCTCAGCCTCAGGACAGAAACAGGGCAGTACTGGGATTCCCTCCCCTCTCAATGGCCTGTGCTGATAACTTTGACCTAGTGACCAGCCTCAATATCCTATGCCTACCCCATCAGCCTCCTCTCCCTGGGTTCATAGAGTCCAAAGATGGATGGATGCTCAAGAGCCACTGAGATGTAAAGGCTGGGAGCTGGAGGCTTGCCTGTGAACCCAAGTCTGTGTCTGTCTTGCTGATTTGAAATCTTTCTATCACAAATTCTGATTCTGCATAGGTGGTTCAGGGTCTGATCCCTGTGTCCTTGGGTATCCTGGTCTGTCTGTCTGTCTGTCTGTCTCTCTCTCTCTCTCTCTCTCTCCCTCCCTCCCTCCCTCCCTCCCTCCCTCCCTTCCTCCCTCCTTCTTTCCCCTTACTCTTTCCCCTTACTCTTTCCAATCTTCATCAACGGCCCCCTCATAGTCCCTGCTTCATTGAATCAAACTAGCCTGTGTTTCCAAAGAAAGATGGCACAGCAAATTTAACAGTGCTCACAGTAACTGACATATTATGATGCAGTGTTTGCCATTGAATCCTTTCTATTTCTCTGCTATTAAAAATAGCCATGTAGTGAATGTTATTTTAGATCTTTATCTATATCTCTGAGTGATTCCTTCAGGCTGCTGTACTCCCTAGAGATGGCATTTTAAAGGCATTTTAAAGACTTGTCATGTATTTGTGAAAATCATTTTTTTACAAGAATGCTGTACATGTAACAGGTCTTCAAATTTATACCAACCTCAGGTGTAAAATGGGGTCACATATACTTCTCTGAAGTCCCTGAAAATATTTGCACTATGGAATAGTCTGCAGTTGTTTATCATGCAGAGGGCATACCTAATCCCCCTTCTTACACTTACATATTTTAATTCATACGTTGAACAAATCACCAACATCTGTCTATATCAAACATGTGCCAAGTGCTAGCAATGGCCTTGGGCTAGATCCTGTGGATTTAAGCTCATCCTGAATGTTTTAAAATATCTAAATAAGTTGTAAGTTTTCAAATACCATGAGGCATCACATACTCAAAGATTATTCTAACACTCATGTGTTCTCTACCCAGGCCACAAACGCTAAGCAACTTTCGACTCTTCTCTAGGCTGCCTTGGATCTCTGTTGGTTGAAGCCAATTCTTTCCCCAAATATCTAAATGACCTCAGACATCCTATAATGCTAGTACTTGCTTTGAAGAAGGGGGACGGTTTCTTCCCTTAGGGTAGAGCGCATGAGTCATGGCACGAACCCATATTCTTTTACCTCATTTGTGACACATTCAGTGTGCTGCTGTCTCTGTAATATCCAATCCAACCACTGACATGAAAACACCAAGGATTTCCCATTTGCTGCACTGCATGCTAACAAATCTTCGTGCAACTTGGTCAATAGCTACAAAGGTGAGTATCTGGGGCTATCCTGAGATTCGAGAGAAGGAACTTGAATACAGGTCTCATCCTGGTCCATTCTGTTGCTGTGATAAACACTTAGATCAAAAATTAAAAGTTAGGGAGGAAAGTGTTGAATTGGCTTAGATGTCCAGCTCCCAACCATCATAGAGGGAAGTCAGGGAAGGAACTCAGGACAGGAGCCTAGAGGCAGGAAGCATGGAGGAATGAACGATGCTTCCTTCTTACTCTGGCTTGCTCACAGATTCATTCTTAGATATCTTTCATATAGGACCACCTGCTTAGGATTGGCGCTGCCCACAGTGGGTTGAGCCGTCATGCATCAATAAGCAAAACACTCCCTTCCAGACCTGTCTACAGACCAACCTGATAGGGACAATTTCTCAGTTGAGACTCTTTTTTCAGGTGATTCTAGACTGTGCCAAATTGACAGTTAACGCTAACTAGGACAGTCTCCTGATCCTTTAGATACACTTGGTATCTCACAATCTAATATGGGATATAAGCATGCCAATCAAATCACTACAATGCAGTATAATAAAGGCATTTCCGAGATTGTAGGATTGGCAAATGTGGTGGATGCATGGTGAAGACAGAGGGAGGACAAGTCCATTGCAGAACTAACTAGGACAAGAGACCTTACTAACCATGTATCTGTCATTAACTGCTGCATGACAAATACTGCCGTGATCTCAGTTACAAAGAAAACATGCATGCAGTTTTCATTCGGGTGACTGGAAGCTTGCTGGACATTGATGGGCTTGACTACAGACTACAGACTACAGACTACAGACTACAGACTATATTTTTCAAGCCAGTTCCATGCACTTGGGACATCCTTAGACGTGGATAGATAGTTATCACAGCAAGGAAGAGGAATAAGCATGCAAGAGAGCAAATCCAGCACGCAGTCACACGTGAAAGCTCCAAACACGTCGTTTGAATTGACATGCCATTAACCAGTATGTGCTTCACAGTGAAGGTCTAAGTCAGGGTACAAAAAGGAATAGGTTGCTCCAATGGAGACAGAGTGAGAGGCAGTGAATGTTTGCTGAATAGCAGTGAATGTTTGCTGAATAGCAATCTAATCTACCACAAGCCAGACCTCAAAGATCTAAGAAGCCACCAGAAAAGGCAGAGCCGCACACGGTCACAAAGCACACTGGGGAAGTTGTGGGTGCCTCAAATGGAGAAGCTCTAAAGGAGAAACTCAGTGACAGGCAGAGTGCTTGCAGGAAGCTGAGGCAAGAAAGGGAGACAAAAGCTGGTATCCCTGGGCAGGAGGAAACCTGAAAGATCTAGACGGATTGATACAGGGGAAGAGTCCTGATCTTCTCACTGGGTCTTGAGGATAATCTTGCCTTGTCTCTTAGGACCATTAGTATCTGGTAAAGGAAAAAAAAAAGAATAAGTCAATAAATGAATGAATGAGTGAACCTTCCCACCATCCTTCTGCACTATGTAGACAACCAGTACTTTTACTTTGTCAAAGTTCTTTAAAGGCCACACCCAAGAGCTGTGGCTCCATGGTAGATTGCTTGCCTAACATACAAGCTTCTAAATCCAACTCTCAGCAGTGCCCCCAATAAAGCAGCTAATAGAAAAGAAGGGCCCGAGAAGATGGATCAATCAGTAAAGCCCTTGCCGGGAAGATATGAGTTCTCGGTTTGGATTTCCTGACACCCACTCATAAAAGCTGAGAGCGGGACATTTGTCTGTCACTCCATTGCTGGCCAGCTAGGCTAGCCCAATCAGTGAGCTCTGGGTTCAGTGTGCAGAGCCACAGGAGAAGGCACCTTACATTTCCTTCTGACCTCCCCATGCACACACATACATGGACAGACAGACAGACAGAGACAGAGAGACAGAGAGGATATCCTAACTCCTATTCCTCATCATCTTTACTGCCCAGAGTGGATCTAGTAAATCCTTGTTGCACCTCAGAAAAAACTAAGAATCGCCCCCCACCACACACACGCATGAAATTACTATAGTTTCTGATAAAGGAGTTTTATTAAATAAAAAGTATGCAAAATAGTATGAGAATATTCAATGTTTGACCCCAGAAATAGGCAGTCTTCACTTTGATGTACAGCTTCCCATGTGATAGAATTATATAAATAGAGTTGTATATCCTGTCATAGTTCATTGTTAAAGATAAGCTCAAAAACTAATCTACTACATCATTTTTAGTGACAGTGAAGTATTTCATATATGTATATGTATTTTTAAGAAACGTCTTTTGTTTTGGGTCTCCATACCCACCCATCAAATGGCGCCTAGTTCTCTTTCTCCCTATATTCCCTCTCCTGCTCCCTCTTTTCCTTCCCCCTTCCCTGTTTGATTTGCCCATTCTACGTGCTTGTGCATGCATGCACACACACAGTCAAGAGCTCTCCCTTCCATTTCCCTTTCCTAGGGGGACTCTTCACTTCCATTTCCCTTTGTCTGTACCTAACCTCTGTGATGATATGAAGTCTGCTTACTTGCAGCAAACATCCACATATAAGTGAATGCACACCATATTTGTCTTTCAGGGTCTGGGTTACCTCACTCAGAATGGTTTGGAGTTTGGTTTGGTTTGGTTTGGTTTGTAATGGTTTTTGTTTGTTTGTTTGTTTGTTTGGTTAGTTGGTTGGCTGGTTGGTTGGTTAGTTTGGTTGGGTGGGGGCAGTTCTTTTAGCTCCATTCATTTACCTGCAAATTTCATGATTTCCATTTTTTTAAATAGCTGATTAATATTCCACTGTGAATCTTATAAAATGGTATTATGTTGGGGTCTGGGCCATCTGTGGTCCCCTCCCCCCCCCTGCATAATCAGACGGGGTTCCCGGAAGATGGACTAGGGCTGCAATGAGACTAGGGTGGGAGAGAAGAAATGGACGCCAAGACGAATCACTCCATTCAACGCGTCTAATTTTATTTGGGATTCTTCTTTGGTTTTAAGAGGGAAGGCCCCGCCCCCAGTCAGTCCTGCGCAGGCACCTGGAATTAAGGTGCAAAGCCTGAAGCACTGTGGGATGTCCCAGCTGTAAGCAGGTGAACTGGGTGGAGCCAAAGTCCAGCCAGGGTGCTGTGGAATGTCTTGGTAGGAAGCCCATCCTGGGAGGGACATAGCAAATGGGGCAGCTGGATTCCGGAACAGCTCAGGTGTGGTTTAGCAAGACAATGGAAACCAGTCTTGGCTGGAGAACCACCATGCTGTGTGTGGCTTCTTATGGCTGGTCTGCACTCAGCCTGGAGCAGGCTGGTGGGGGAGAGAGATTACTGTATTATAAATATGGAATAAAGAAATACACTACATTTTCTTTATTCATCCTTCCTTTGACTGGCATCTAGGCTGTTTCCAATGTCTGACTATCATGATTAGAGTAGTAATGAACATGGGTGAGCAAGTGTGCCTGCTATAGGATATAGAGTCCTTTGGGTAGATGCCCAAGAGTGATAATAGCTGGATCTTGAGGCAGCTCTATTCCCAGCTTCTTGAGGAACCACCACACTGATTTCCAAAGTGGCAGTACAAGTTTGCACTCCCACCAGCAAGGGAGGAGTGTTCCTCTTATCCTACAGCCCCCACCAGCAGGAGCTGTCATTTGTATTATTGGCCCTGGCGACTCTGACTGGTACAAGATGAAATAAAAGCAGTTTGGGTTTGCACTTCCCTAATGTCTAAGGATGTTGAACATTTCTTTAAGTGCTTCTCAGCCATTTGTGTATGCTGTTTTGAGAATTCTCTCTTTAAATCTGTACCACATCTTTAATTGGGTTATTTGTTTTCTTAATTACCAGTTTGTTTAGTTCATTTATAGTTTAGAAATTAGTTCTCTATCAGATATGTAGTTGGAAAAAGCTTTTCCTATTCTGTAGATAACCTCTTTGAATGATGGTGTTCTTTGCCATACAGAAGCTTTTTGGCTTCATGAGGTCCTGTTTATTAACTGTTGTTCTTAGTGATTGTGCCATTGGTGTTAAGAATTTTTTTTTTTTCTGTGCCATTGAGTTCAAGACTACTCTCCACTGTTTTATCAGATTCAGTGTGTCTGGCCTTATGTCGAGGTCCTTGATCAATCTGAAGTTGAGGTTTGTACAGGGTGATAATTATGGTCCTGTTTGCATTCTTCTACATTTGGACATCTAGTCTGACCAACACCATTCGTTGAAGATTCTCTTTTTCTAGTAAGAGAGAAGAAAGAGTATGGATTTGGGAGGATGGGGAATCAGGGAGGATCTGGGAGTAGTTGGGAGAAGAGAAGCCACAACTAGAATATATTGTATGAAAATATGTATTTTAAATAAAAAGATAATAAGAATCAAACTAATTTTTAGTAAGGGTATGATATATTAAAAGGTTAATAAAATGGGTGGTGGTGGCACATGCCTTTAATCCCAGCACTTGGGAGGCAGGCAGATTTCTGAGTTCGAGGCCAGCCTGGTCTACAAAGTGAGTTCCAGGACAGCCAGGGCTATACAGAGAAACCCTGTCTCAAAAAAAAAAAAAAAAAAAAAAAAAAAAAAAAAAAAAAAAAAAAAAAAAAAAAAAAAAAAAAAAAAAAAAAAAAAAAAAAAAAGTTAATAAAAGATTTTGCAGCAAAAATTACAGATGTGAATGAGATATCATGTATTTTTGACATATAGCCATATTATATGTTAAAACATGTGTTAAAATATTTATTTCTTTATAATAAAAGCTTTTAAAATCCTTTCTTCTAGATTTATGAAATGCCTAGTATATCATTGTTACCTAGTATATCATTGTTATCTAGCATATTATTATGAGCCCTAATACATGTTCTATATTAGTCATGTGGTACAGTGACATACCAGACTCTCTTGCTGTATCTAATGGTAACTTAGTGCACACTGATCCACACTTCCATGTTTCCCCACCCACTCTAGCCAGCTCTGGTTACCACTGTTCCATTGCCCACTCTCTCTGCCTCTCCCTCTCCTTCTCCCTCTCCCACGCCTGCCTCTCAGGTGACGACGGAGCCCAGCCCTCTGCTCTTTGAGATTAGCTTCTGCAGATTCCACATACACAAGGTCAGGCTCCATTTGTCTTTCATTGCCTGGCTTTTTCACTTCCCGTAATCTCCAGTCCCATTCACATTGTCACAAGGGATGGAGATATTTCTTTTAATAGACTGAATACCACCCTGTTGCAAATATTTACTGTGTTTTCTTTTTTCTTCTGTCCACTGATGGACTAGAAAAAGAAATGATGTATATATATTAGCAGAGATAGAAAATTATCTTTATTTCTATGGTACAGTCCTTTCTTCTTGGAAAATCCATGTGAAACATTAAAAGTATTATTGATTTAATAAAAATGCAATAAGGTTGCTCAACACACACAAATGTATATACAAATGGATGACCTTATTGCAACAATAACTAGTCAGGAAATACACTGAAGAAAAGGGAGACTCCACTTATAATTGCATAAGTATAAGCTGCCTTTTTATGGTCCAAATCTCAAATGTTCCTTGTAGGCTCACCTACATACACACACACCCACATACATACACATACACACACATACATATACACACACATACATACACATACACACACATACATATACATACACACACATACATACATATACAAACATACACATACACACACATACATACACACACACATGCACATACACATACACACAAAAGAATGTGTGAAATGTCAAGAAATCTTCAGAAGGGCTCACAGCCACATAGAATGAAACTACATTCTCTACTCCTATTTGTAGGTAGGTGTTCATTTGATTAATTCTGACCAGTGAAAGCATTTTGTTATAGCAGCATCCAAAAGCCCTTCTCAGAGAACAATTTATGGGGCCCAAGGTACTCAGCAAGTAAAGGAGCTTGCTACCAACCACGACAATGTGAGTTCAAGTCCTGGGACCCACAAGATATATCGAGAGAACCCTTACTGATAGTTGTGCTCAGATCACCACACATGTGCCTTGAAACACACCCAGATTTATACACACACACACACACACACACACACACACACACATAAATAAATAAGATTTAATTTTTTTTTATGTATTTGTTTGTTTGTGGCTTTTATTTTGTTGTGAGACAGGGTCTCTCTGTCTATCCTGGCTGTCCTGGAACTCACTCTGTAGACCAGGCTGGCCTCAAACTCAGAGATTTGCCTGCCTCTGCCCCCCGAGTGCTGGGTTTAAAGGCGTGTGCCATGACCACCTGGCTGAAAATGATTTTTAAATGGAAACAGTTTGTGTGCATCTGTTTTTCTTGCTCTGGTCCTTTCCTCTGTTGTGCTGCTCAGAACATGGTTATGAGGATGATATCCATTGTCTAGAAATAATGGCAAAGTTGGAGGGCATCTGGGTTCTACATGTTTTGATGGAAGACAGACACAACATTAGCTCCAGATTAACCTGGAACTTACTACTGAGGAAAATAAACTATCTCAGTTATGCAACTACTATTTAGGGTTTCTTTGCTCACAGGTGAGTCTAATCCTATTAAAATATAGCCTTTTGTATTTCCCCTCATGCCTGTGTAATTATATCTAGACCTATGTAAACAGACATTTGTACATTTTATATCCTGTACATTTTTTTTACATGTATTTGTTTATTTTTGGTTGGGGTGTTCATACCATAGTGTGTGTGGAGGTCAGAGGACAACTTATAGGAGCTGGTTCTTTCTTCCCTCTCACTATGTAGGTCCTAGGAATCGAACTCGGATCATCAGGTTTGGTAGCAAGCATCTTTCTTTACTAGCTAAACCACCCAGCAGGACCCCTTTATATACATACATCTACATTTTATGTTATACGTATACACATATGCATGGGCACATATATGTGTATATACATAAATGTACATGTGTATATATACATATACACATATATGTACATGTGTGTATATGTACCGATATATATGTGTGTATATATGTATATATTTTTATATATTTGTGTCATTGTTTTAGGGAAGGGAGAAAAGTTTCTTTTGTTTCCCCAAGTCAATAACTATAAAATATTATGGGTATCAATTAGTAGAGGTCTAACTCATGTTTCTTCATGGCTTTAAAAAGCACCAGAAAGTACTCTACCATCTACCCCTTAGAGGATGCCTGCTTTGTTTCCAGTTTTTCTCACTATTTTATGAGCAATAAACATATTTCTTTGTGTAGTGCTCTTCTGATTCTACAGAGCAGAATTCTAGAAGCAGAATGAAGTGCATGTGTGTTTTAAATTTTAGTAGATATTATTGGCTCGCTTTGCAGAAAACCTGTAACACTTTGACTTCCATTAGCTATGTATGCTGCAATGGTTTCTCCCTATCCCTACCAGCAGGAGCTCATCGTTACTTTTTAGAGGGCTGGAGAATGTGAAGGACTTTTGCTTCCATTTTCTTCTCTGGGAAGGACTATTCTTGACTGGTATCTGGTAAGACTCTTAGCTCCTCACAGTTTTTTCAAATATTTCAGGTAATTCAATCCCTGTATCTAAACCATAAACCAACGGGATTCTAAGTTGAATTGAAATAAACTGATATGTAGATTTTGAGAAGATTAAAATTTTGTATTAAGCCTTTCCATGCAAAAACATAGTAAATGTCTTATTAGTTGGTTCTTTTGTGTCTTTCAATAAGCTTTATCATTTTGAATATAGTTTTCCTACCTTATTCTTGCTTGATTTCATCTTTATTTCTTTTTTTTGAGATAGAGTCTCATGTAGCTCAGTCTGGACTCAAACTCCCTATATCTCTAAGCATGACCTTGAACCTCTGGCCCTCCTGCCTTCACCTTCGACTTCTGAGATTACCTGTGCACACCTTCCAGGGCTTATGTGATGCTGGAGATCAGCCCAGCCTTCGTGCATACAAAGCAAGCACCCTACTGGACTGAGCCACACCCCTAGCTCAGATCCTCCACTTCTAGCCTTGGCTGAATAGTCCAACACTATTACTATCACTCAGAACTGAGCACAAGCTATAAAAATGGAAGCATGCGTACCTATACATTTCAAGAAGGAGAAAATACTCAAAAGTTGAGTTCAGCTACGATCAAATAAGGAGTCAGATAGGTAGGTGTTTCAGACTTAGCAACAAGAATAGCATTGAAAAGTGTGTGATTATACCTTAGTAGTGGGACAGAAGCCACGGGATAAAGGAAATGTCTGAAAACCTTTGGGAATATCACACACACCACGACCTCCTCACCCCCAAACTTCACCCGCCAGGGTCTCCCCACCTCCTCACCCTCTCACTCCACCCCCACTCTGGCCCTTGTGGGATGCTGGAAATATTTTGGGATAGCTGAAGCTGGTGCGCCTGGAGAGGTCACGACAGCTGTAGCAGACTGCAAGCTCAGGAGCTCACGAGCCTTACCACGGGAGCTGCTTCGTTTAAGAAACAATCCAGTACTGTGTCCTGAACACACCAGTTCCCTCTGTCCTGTGCATTACCTTTCGAGTGACTCTTCCCATCCTCCCTCCTGACAAACAAATCGCTGCCAGGGCTTCCCGGATCCTTTTCACCAGTTCTTTTCTCCTTCCTCAATCTATTCTCACCCTCCCTTGCCGAGAGCCTGCTCGCTCGCCTTTGCTTTTAATTTGTTTTTCATTTTGTGTTTCAAAGCAACCCCACCCCCACCCCACCTCCCTCCAGGGATCAAACTCAAGAGTCTTGTGCGTGCCTTACAAGCGCTCTACTGCTGAGTTTAAAAAAAAAAAAAAGGTAAATAAAAATGTTTTAAAATCCGCACAATGCAGAATCAGCAGGGCCAGAAAGATGGCTTATCAGGTAAAAGCAATTGTCACACAAGCCTGGTGCCCTGAGTTCAGTCTCTGGCACTCGCATAAATATGAGGAGAGAAAACCAACTTTACAAAGTTGACCTCTGGCATCCGCGTATATGCCATAGCACATATGGGCCACGCGCATACATCATACACACAACAACAACTAAAATCATTTAAAATTAAGAACCAACACAACAGTGCCTTTGCTTCTATAGGACCCAGCCTCCCTGGTGAGCTCCCGGAGGTTATCAACATCCATTCTATGGCTGGTAGAATCCATATCTGGGAATTGGACCTTCCAGAGAGAATTGATTTCTGCCTTGAGGAGATGAGTTCAGTAGGGACTCGGTGACCACCTGTCGAGGTGCATGCATACAGTTCTCTTCAAAACAGTTCAGTTCTCCCACTGTGGAGCCTGTTCAAATGGTGCTAACAGCTGGTAACCCTGCCCAGCCCATTCCACTGATGAGTGTCTCCTACAGGAGGTCTTAATGTCCTGTGTCGGCTGCATGGGAGGATGCTTTCTCTGAAAACTGGTTTATAGATCTGTGCCTACGGAAGGGGGCAGCAGATGCGGAGGGAGGGAGAGGCTTCTTGGAAGACTGACTTCGCATTCAGGTCTCCGGACTCAGCAGTAACCATGGAGATGATGGTACAGCTGGATGGTTGTCCTGCCATCTCGAAGCCTGGCATCTCGTGACCGAGGAGACGGATGTAAGAAGGTGCCGTGAGTCTGGTTTGGAAGTTGCGCACAGCCCTTCCACCTGCATTCTCCCGATTGGTATCCAGTCGTCACATCACCAGCAAGCACAAATCAGCCAGGGAAAGGTGCTCTAGCTGATGCCCTCCCTAGAGGGAGCAGAAATGTGGTTAATGACTGATTCCACTCTACTACCTGTTCCAACAAGATAAGAGCTATGCATTGACTGCTGGGTTTAAATATATAAGAGATTGGTGATGGTGGTAGTTCATTCTTGATAGAGAGTTAACTGTATGATCCTGATTGGAACGGGTTCAAGAGAGAATTGAAGACAGCAACTGTTTAAAGCAAAGGCTAGCTTGGGAGCTGGGGAAATGGACCAATAAGTAAAGTGTGTCACATGCAGGTAGGAGGATCTGAGTTCAAAACCCCAGGACTCACGTAAAAAGCCAAACATGGGAAATAGGGTCTGGAAAGATGTCTCAGCAGTTAGAAGTACTTGCTGATCTTCTAGAGGACCCAGGTTTAATTTCCCAACACCTACAGGTTGGTTCACAACCATCTGTAACTCTAGTCCCAGGGGATCCAATGCCCTCTCCTGGCCTCTGTGGACCCTGCATATGTGTTGGGTCCTATACACATATGGTATACAGATATGTATGCAGGCAAAACACAAGTACATACAAAATAAAATAACTTAAAAAATTTAAAGCCAAGCATATGGCACATACCTATAAACCCAGTTTGAGGATAGGTGACAGGGACAGGATGACCCCTAGGCAGCCAACCAGTCAATGTAGACAGTCAGTAAGCTCTACATTCAGTGAGAGACCCTGTCTGTCTCAAAAGTCCAGGTGAAGCAATGGAGGAAGACAGCCAATATCAAACTGTAGTCTCCATGCACACATGAACATAAATGCGCACGTGTATGCAACACACACACACACACACACACGCACGCACGCACGCACACACACACACACGCACACACACAAAGTTGAATACTTTTAATAGATGTTCCCATAAAGGAAAGGAAAGCAATGAGTTAGGAGCTGGAAGAATCACAAGACAAGGAGCTTTCCATTTTTTTTATATACAATGAAGAAATAGCAGCATGTTCTTGTGCTGATGAGAATATTCCAGCAGAGAGGAAAATTGATGATACAGGAAAGAGAAGGGAAATTGCTCGAGCGATGTCCTTGAGTAAGCAAGAGAGGCGAGGATCTGGGGATAAGGAAATGGCTGGCCTTGGGAGAACATGGACTGCTTCCCCACTGTAACAGCAAGGACAGCCCCCAGCAGGACGCAGACAAGATGGGCTGAGGTGCTGAAGCTCCACCCTCATCATCTGTGGCAATCACTGAAATAAGAAGCTACATCAACAGCCAAGACTGAAATTGAGGGAAGGTCTGTCAGGCGTTTGGACAGAAGACAATATGATATAGCGACCTAGGGAGATGAGAGAAAAACTGCTCAAGTAGTCTTCCCAGTGAACGGTCCACTGTTTCTGAGATAGTCCAGTCTGAGTCCACACCCAGTGACATCTGCCTTTCTCCACTCCATCTACAGACCTCCATCTGCAGGAGTCTTCCCGTGATCCAGCATTTGAAATGGATAATTACCATAGTAAATGACATTCTGAACACATAGAAGGCCCGATCATTGTTGTAATTATCTCACGTGTATCTATCTAGTCACAGTAACTCTGCACAGGCATTGCTCTTACAAGCCCACTTTATAACAAAGAAAACAAAGCCCATGAACAGATGCCTAAGCTTATTTTGAATTCAAGCCCCTGGCTTCGGGGTCTTTGCTCCTGACCTTAAACACAGCCAACCTTCTTACCAAAGAGTTCCAGATCCACGAACTCATCCAACCACAAATTAAAAAATACCCATCCCACTGTGTTTGTGCGGAGCAATACAGACTTTCCTTTATCATTATTCCCTAAATGATATGGTATATAACACCTATTTACATAGTATTTGCTTTGTATTGGTTCTATAAGGAATCTAGCGGTGATTTAAAAAGTATTCAGAATAAGAATGTTACATCCTATGTAACTACAATGCCATTTTTGATGAAAGCCTCGGACACACAAGGGTTTTGATATCTGCAAACTACAAGGGATCCTGGAATCAAACTCTCCATGGATACCAGAGATGGTGTGTATGTGTGTATGTGTGTGTATGCGTGTGTGTGTTGTGTCTGTCTGTCCTCTATACTAGAGGTTATCAGGAAGTAATAACAACTAGAGAGTGTTAGTCTTTTTTTTTTTTCCGAGACGGGGTTTCTCTGTGTAGCCCTGGCTGTCCTGGAACTCACTTTGTAGACCAGGCTAGCCTCGAACTCAGAAATCCGCCTGCCTCTGCCTCCCAAGTGCTGGGATTAAAGGCATGTGCCACCACCGTCCGGCAAGAGTGTTAAGTCTTAAAAGGAGTGGATAAGATCCTTAAAGGTCCATAGGAAGTAGCTGGAAATGAGATTCTGAGCTTGGGACAGTGTTTCAAAGTTTGTTGGTTGCTACCTGAAGTCCCAGAAAGCCTAGGAGAAGAGATTGAGCCATTGTTGTGAGCTGGGACAAGTTAAAAGGAAAGGAAAACTCTCTTATGAGTCTCCTTTGTCCTCCTACACTCTTCATGATTCAGCACATAATGCCTGTCTTAGGTTTGTTTGTTTGTTTGTTTGTTTGTTTTTCCCACTGTGTGTTTTGTTTGTTTTCATGACAGGTAGCATGGTGCTGGAATGGTCATGACAATGATGCTGGAAATAGCTTCCAGTCAATGAACAGTGAACTTTATGAAGGACCTTATCAATGAAAAAAAAAAATCTATTCAATGGACATCTTACTGTCATTATATCAATTCAATGGTTATGACATTTCTGAGAGTTACAGAGCTTTATTCTCATTTTCAGATAAGAATATTGAAGCTAAGAGATATGGTAGCACATGACCAGGGTTACATAGATAATAGATGGTGGGGGTGGGGCTTAGGGACAAGCCTGATGGAGTCGAAGGCTGTGCTGGCTGTGCTGTTCCAGCTGCTTCTCTATTTGGAGATGAAGTTCCAAGAGCACTAAGGAACCCTACAGGGCCGCAAGGGCCTCTGGGCCAGAGCCTCTGGGTGAGAGGAACTCCCTTTAATGAAGGCAATTGAGAAACAATCCTCCTCTTTATTTCCCTGTAACAGGGACTCAGAAAAGCTAATTATCTTCCTGTGAACCAGTTAACTATTCAATTTTCTCCATTTGGGTAATTAATTATCAGAGTCAAATGCAGAATTCAACTAATTTTAGAAACGTGCAGCTGTAGGGTCAGCTAGGGAGCAAGCTCAGCTGAGAAAGGAAAAAGAGGTGCCTGCTTCTGCTGAGGTTTACAGGGAAAGAAATGTCAAGAGACCTCAAACAGGAGAAACCAGCTCCAGGCAGGATGGCTGGGATTTCCCTTTGCATCACAGCGCTAGCAGCCAGTGTTCTGCACATTGGGAAATAAAAGCTGCTATCGTAGCTGTAGAGGCAGGGGCGTTGCCTTTTCAGCGTCTATTACTGCCCCTTCTATCTGAGGGACTGGTGGAAATATGGCATGAAACTGGTTCTCAGATTCTCATTTGAAGCCAGTTAATAAAAGGAGGTGTAAAAGAATAAGAGGGAGCCAGGTAATGGTGGCACACGCCTTTAATCCCAGCACTCGGGAGGCAGAGGTAGGTGGATTTCTGAGTTCAAGGACAGCCTGGTTTACAGAGTGAGTTCCAGGACAGCCAGGGCTATACAGAGAAACCCTGTCTCAAAGAAAAAAAAATGTGCAAGACTGTAGGTAAATACATACACACACATACATACTGACATGCACATACATGCAGACACACACAGACACACCATACACACAGATACACATACATGCAGATACACACAGACACACCATACATGAAGACACACACACACACACACACACACACACACACACACACATTTTAAAAAAAAGAATAAGAGGGAGGGACAGAAGGAGGGAGAGACACAAGCAGAGAGAGAGAGGAAAGGAGACAGACAGACAGATAGACATACATATACACACACACACACACACACACACACACACACACAGAGAGAGACAGACTCAGAGACAGAGAAACAGGGAGACAAAAAGACAAAGACAGATGGAGAGAGACTCTTGATCCCACCCCTGATTATCAATATATGCTAATACCATTAACATTTAAGAGCTAGGCATAGCTCATACCTGATATCAAGGAAGTTAGGCACTTCCAACCTCCTTATCATGGATGGGTAAGACAACTTTTTCACAGTCCTGTTGTCAGGCTATGGCAGAAAATGCTTGATTTAAGCTCAACTGCTTCTAACCCCATAACATCACAGCCTCTAAAGTGCTACCTGTACAATTTTCAGAGCAATACCAGGTGTAGTGTTAGGAATATCTGGCATCATGGGGGTTATAGAGCCACTTGGTTCACTAAAACAAAGATAGCTGGTCCAGAATATTGAACCCCAGCAGGCTCCCATGGGGCAAGAGAATGTTCCTTCCATTTGCTAAAGATCTAGAATTTTTGCTATTCCCTAATGCCTTGGGCTCCAAGGAGTAGACCTGACTATAAACTCCATCTCTAGGGCCAGATGCTTAGGGAAAAGGCTGCTGATGGTTTCATTGAACACGCAGTGCATGCCGATACGTGCTAACCACTTTAACATGTGCTCTTCCCCTTCATCGTGGTGACGATCCAAGAGTTTTTCCGATCCTACTGTACAAACAAACGAACTCAAACATAGGATTTAGTTCTTTTCTTCTTGATTGAGGAAGCTGAATTCAAACCTAGGCAGTTAGACTTCAAAACCTACAAATGCTAACAAAGGGTTCATTGTCTAGGTCATTGAGGCCCTGGCAAAAGAAGTGAAGTTGGGAGGGAGGAGGAGGTAAGGGAAGGAGGGAGGGGGGGGCAGTAAGGAGATGACTCCAAACCATGGACAGCTCCTCCAAGGCCATTTGAGAAGGTTCCTGGATGGATTTGTCTTCCCTACTAGATCTGCTCACCATGAAGAGTCCTGTCTACTTGCAGTGGGAAATTCCCCTTGGACTGACTTTTAAGAACCAGGTACTTTGACTTGAAACAAAGTCAAAGTACTTTGAGATTTTTTTGCATCGGTCACATGCACCTTAGTGCTGTGGACACACACTCTCTGAGATGTTGGGGTTTTCTATAAGGCAGGACAGGCAGAGAATCACTACCCACACCAACCCAACACTCTTCCATTCCTCATCAGGCATGCTTTTCTCACACTGTCTGCCCTTTGTCCTTTCTACTGGAAAGCCAATCTCTTCTCTATCTGCCATCCTTGCAAATGCTCAAGGCTTCTCAAAATTAGCCCTACTTCTTTTTGCCAGGTGTGGTGGGAGTTTCCAAGTTCAAAGCCAGGCTCCCTGCCCCAAGCTGCTGGCCCAAAGCCTCAGCAGGTGCAGCATGGTTGCTAAGCAACATCTCTCGATCTCTGTATGTTCCTGTCATGTGGTTGTGGTTGCTACGGAAACAAGTCCTCTGGCATCCCATGTTGCAGCAAGGCCTAGGCAGTGGTGTGTTATCTGAGGCCTAACAAAATAAATCCTGTTATCCCATGTTCTGATGATTTATGATTCCTTAAGTCTGATAGAGGTGCAATTAGCCATCAGATAGGCCCTTGTATTTTCCCTCAGTTATCCCATGTTCTGATGATTTATGATTCCTTAAGTCTGATAGAGGTGCAATTAGCCATCAGATAGGCCCTTGTATTTTCCCTCAGGTAATAGTTTTTAGAAGAGAGAGGCTAAAGTGGAGGAGGGATGGTCATTTGTTGGGCATTTATGGAGGTAGTTCCTGTGGGGTGGTTAGCAACTGGCTTTACATGAATATATTAATAGGCCAGACTCTGAAGCAATCTTTTACCCAGATTTGAAGGGTAAGAACATTTGTCCTCTGTGTGGACTAGAGAGTTGTACCAGGGTCTAAGGACTATCAGAAAAGCCCCCCAACTCCATGTCCACTGTCCTGCAGCTCAAATGCTAACAAAGGGTAGATGTCATACCACGGGTGCTATAGGCCCTTGAGGGCTCAGGCCCCTAGGTCTTCCCAACATAGATCTCTATATGGGATTAGACTTAGAAAAAAAGTAAAATGATAGGGGCAAAAGATGAATGGATAGGCAATTGGAGAGAAAATACAAGCTATGAAGATGTATAAAAATGAAATGATACAAATTAAAAATATATGGAACAGAGAAATAGATGGGATGAAATGGTCATAGGGCTGGCAAAGCCCAGGAAAAAGAGTTGGAATGTTCCAGAAAAAAAAAAAAAGACTTGTTTCAAGATTCCAAGGAGCAGCCAGTACAAACACTGGAAATATTTCTACCCTGAGTCACACTTCAGAAAGTACCAGAGCACTGATAACCATGAGAAGATCCTAAAGCTTCCAGAGACTAATAGTGATTTTAATAGAAAATGACAATGATCAGGATAACACAAAATGCCTCAACCCGTGTGGACAGACAGTCTTTACCCCCAGGAAAAACCTCCATCTGCTCATCTTTTAAATTACAGCTTTTCTTCATTCCTAGAGATGTTTTTATTTTCTTTATCCAGTTGATCCCCCTATAATATCTTGCCTTTTTAGTCATAGCATCAGTGTATAATCTTGCCTTCTTCCTATGTGGTCTGGAATTTCTCATAATTATACTTGTGAGCCTGGGTTCTATTTTTCCTATGAGAGTGTTTTCAAAAGACTCAGTGTTCTCATTTCATTTCTTTTGTTATGATAAAAAAAAAAGATACCCTGATACAAAAGTAGCCTGTGGAAAGAAAGTATTTATTTGAATTACAATTCCAAGTTAGAGCCCATCATAGCAAAGAAGTAAAAGCAACTGGTCACAACTACATTCAAAAGTAGAAACAGAATGCTGGTTTCATTGTTGAACTTACTTTCTCTATGTCCATACAACCCAAACTCAGGGAATGGTGCTACCCACAGTGGACTGGATCTCCTTACATCAATTAATGTAGGTAAGACAATTCCCACAGATATACTCCAAGGCCAACCTGATCTAGAGGATCCCTCATTGAGCCTGGTATCTTCTGCTGGGCTTGAAGAAGGAACTCTGTGAATCTTTATGCTGGGCTTTGAATCAATCTTTCTGTTTTAACCTCATCCAGCCTCACTAATACCTGAGCCTTTGCGGGGGCTTGCCAATGACATCAAGTTGTTTCTTAGCTTTCTCATTGCCACGTGAGGATGTTATTCTCTGCTAAGTCAGCTGTCATCCACTTATATGCTTTCTGGGGTGTGTGTGTGTGTGTGTGTGTGTGTGTGCATATGTGTGTGTGAGAGAGAGAGAGGGGTGGGGGAAGAGGGAGGGGAATATATATATTCTCTCTCTCTCTCTCTCTCTCTATATATATATATATATATATATATAGAGAGAGAGAGAGAGAGAGAGTTTTCTAAACTCAGAAGCACAAGTAACTTAAAATTAGCCATATCACCAGAAAGACCTAGTTTGGGTCACAACGCATAAAAACTGCATTATTTCTGGAGTTCTCTGATCAGCTTATAGGCAGGTCCACAGGAAAGCATCTCATCTCCAGTTTTAAAATTGTATTATTGATGCTTTCAAGTATTGTCTTCTCCGATCTCTCAGTTGTTGTAGATTTAAACCTTTTTAAAAGGTATGTACTTGGTAGGATCTTGTCAGACAGTGTTAGTCTTTACATTGAAAAACAATCAGTCCTAAAACATCCAGTACCTAGACCAAATGCAAACACTAGCTCTACCATCCTGGCTTGGATGTGTACTAGCTGTTTAACCACTGTGTTGCTAGCAACAGACAGCACTGACTGGTAACCTTGTAAAGAACAGAGGTTTATTTTGCCTTTTGGGTTTGGTTCAGGGTTGAGGGCCTCCATTTGGTAATAGCTTTTCTGCTGTCTGAGTCTCAGGGCAATCTAGGCATCCACATGAGAGATGGGGAACATATAAAAGATCTAGCCAAACCAGCTCTCAGTCAACTCATCCTTGAAATATTTCTTTATGCTGTTCATTCATTCATGAAATAAAAGCCCTAATAACTTCATAAAGGCTCCACCATTTAATATCTCATAAGAGGGACTATATTTAAACATAAAGCTCAGATAGGGAAAACTATATCCATATCATATAGCACATAGATAAGTTTTAGAAACTCTCTGTGCCTCGATTTCCCCATCTATAAAATAGAGATAAAAATAGCAAATATTCCATAGGACTATCTAAACTCCTAGAATAATGCCCAGTAGACATCAAACCATTCTATCCATGTTCTTGATTGTGATTATTTCGTATTTATCATGTGCCAACATCCGTGGCAATAGCCAGGTTTGGAAAAACCAAGAAGAACACGGCAATTTAATTTCTACTCTTTCTGGTGTCATACTAGAATAACCAGTTTTCCCACTCTGGTCTATACCATGCAAATATGTTATGCGCCTAAGTAAATTCTCAAACAGGAGGAAGTTCTGGTTGTACAAACACAGCTGGCAACAGTGTAAATAGACTATTCAAATGATGTGAGGTAGGGCCCATGCTTTCAAATACAGGAGAATCATACAAGCATAGTGGGTATCAGCACCACTTCCAATTGACTTGTCCACCAGCTACTTCTAAGCACCAAAGTCATGTGATTGTCACCTGTTTTGCAGGGCCAATGACATATATGCTTTGGGAAATAACCCCACTCTGACCCCATGTACCCTAAACAAAGTGTCTCTCTCTCTCTCTCTCTCTCTCTCTCTCTCTCTCTCTCTCTCTCTCTTTCTCTCTGTCTCCCTCTGTGTGTCTCTGTCTCTCTCTTTCTCTCTGTCTCCCTCTGTGTGTCTCTGTCTCTTACTTATTTAAAAAGTCCTTTAAAGCCGGGCGTGGTGGCGCACGCCTTTAATCCCAGCACCCGGGAGGCAGAGGCAGGTGGATTTCTGAGTTCGAGGCCAGCCTGGTCTACAGACTGAGTTCCAGGAGAGCCAGGGCTACACAGAGAAACCCTGTCTTGGAAAAAAAAAAAAAAGTCCTTTAAATTAGCATCCCAGTGGTCTCCTTTCTTCTGGTTGGCTTGCCTTTTCTCTTCTTCCCTCTGCTCTCTCAGATCACGCTGAGCAGGCAGCAAACCTGCAGGTTTTGCAACAGAGAACCTGCTGTTCAGCTTTAAAACAAAAAACAAAAACAATTTGTAAGCTTTCTCTCCTGACAGAGGGAGGAAAGGAAGCCCATCAATGCACAGAAAGGCCAGACAGCCCCAGGCCCAGCTTCTAGCCAATAAGACTTCTTTAGCATCAATGCAAGCACTGGCAGCTGGACTACTATCAAGAATGAACCACAGGGCTGAAAATGACTAGACTTGAATTTCTGTTACTGTTTTGGAGACAGGTTTTCATTATATATCCAAGGTTCTTAGTCCTCCTGCCTCATCCACAGTATTCCTAATGCTGGGATCCTAGGTGTGTGCCACTACCACACGGGTAGACATCTTTAAAGTGACAGCAACCCTGCCAGTCTTAGGAAGATGGGGTTATTCAGGCTACCCCTTACTTAGGCTTTTTCCTGCTATGAAGACACACAATGACTATGATAACTCTTATAAAGATAAACATTTAATTTGGGACTGCCTTTTGGGTTCAGAGGTTTAGTCAGGGCAGGAAGCATGGTGGTTTGTAGGCAGACATGGTGCTGGAAAAGAAAGGAAGCGTTCTACATCTGGGTCAACAAGCAGCAGAAAGAGAGAGAGAGAGAGAGAGAGAGAGAGAGAGACAGAGACAGAGAGAGACAGACAGACACAGAGAGACAGAGAGACAGAGAGAAACTGAGCTGAGCCTGGCTTGAGCATTTGAAACCTCAAAGCCCACCCCCCCAGTGACACTCTTCCTACAACAATGCCACACCTACTCCAACAAGGCCACACCTCCATATAGCATCACTCCCTATGAGCCTATGGAGGCCATTTCCATTCAAACCACCACAGGACATTAATGTCTCTCTCCGTGATCTACCACGGTGTTGATCAGTTTTGAAACAAGCAAGAGTCATCAGAGAAGAGGGAGCCTCAGTGGAGTAAATGTTCCCATTAGATTGGCAAACTCCTCCGCAGCTTCTGCTTCGGTTCCTTCCTCCGGGTTCCTGCTCCTTCTTTGATCTCCTGCAGTAATGATGAACTGGTACCTGGAAGTGTAAGATGACATAAATCCGAATTGCTGTTGGTCATGGTGTTTATCTCAGCAACAGAAACCTGACTTAAGACAGTCAGCCTCTTCTTGGATAGTTCTCCCTTTAATAGCCTGTGTTTTGATTGATCTCATCCTCAAGTTTGTCCCAAACCCCTGATTCCAGGCAAGAACTCCATACTAAACAAGGACCCTGGTGTGTGTGCCTCACCGTGCTTCAGCCTGGGATTATCATGAGAGATTTATAGACACATTCTTCTTTGACTCTGGCAGTGGGTACAGCTAAGGACCTAGGGTTTGCAAGGTGGTGCTTTCTTCCTGCCATGGCTTTAGAGATGTACAGAGGTGGCAAAGTGCCATACAGCAGAACACCCACAGATACACTATTGAGAATCTAAGATTTATAACAGGTGCCTGGTGTAAGGACTCTTCCAGTTGTCCCATTTATAGTACGTTCCCGTTTCTCAGAAATCAGAGTTAAGTATATCTCCCCTTTGTTTATCTCTATTTCTGTCTCTCCACCAGGCACATGAGATATAAAGGAACAGAAACCACCTTTTTCAACTATGACTTGTCCAGGAAGAGGGCTTTGATTACTAAATTGTTGTGGTTTCTCCTTTGCATGGGGTGAGTTTTCTCTCTGGAAGCCCTTCATACACTTCCTACTACAAGCTGATGCTGGGACTCTAAAGAAATGCCTCCAGATCTGTCCATACTCCATATGTAGGCATAGATTAAATCAAGCTGGCAGATGATATTTCTTGATCCCAGGAGAGATTTTGTAATTGATTTTCATGAGTCTGTTTACACTCCATAGAAATTGAAAAATATGATTCTTCTCAGGAGAATAGGATATATTGAGGGAACCAGGATCCATTGGGTACTTCTTCAGAGTACAGGTTTTAGGAACAACAATGAGAAATAGCACTTGACTAAAGATCTCAGAATACAAGCAAATACTATTCACTAACTCACTCTAGGAACAAAATCACTGGGTCCTATCCATGTCCTGTGTTTAGGCTGTGTCTGGGAGTTTGTCCACACTACATCTTATCCAACTCCAGAGTTGGCTGGTTAAGGATGACCCTGTCTGCTCCTGAGCAACAGGAGGCAGGTGCTTGTCTTTAGCATGAAGTTAGACACAAGTCCACACAGATTACTTATGTCTCTGAATATTACTTTGGCTACAGCAACTCATCTTCAGGCTGATTTTCAGGCTGTGGGTGGAGAGAAAAACTCCTCTGATGTCTTGAGTGCCACTTCATCAAACCCCATTCTAGAGTCTTATTGTGGGCCCAAGTTCTAAATATAAAGCTGTCTACTTATTTTCTCTTTGGGGGACCGTGGATTTCTCTGCATTGCACATGGCCAGAAAGCCTAGAAGTCTTTTTTTTTTTTTCCTTCTGGGAAGTGAGAAGATTTAACTTATTCCTACCTGGACTTTGAAACCTGGGCAGAATGATCTGAGAACAAAAATCTATTTATGACTTAATAGAGCTTTTCCAATCAAACTTCTTATGAACAGCTAAATCTGATCTCCAGACCCCTCGAGTAGCCCTGTTGCTGTTCTTTCCAGAGTCTAAAATTAGTTATTCTTTGAAATTCTATGGACTTCCCTTTAGTCTTTAAATAAATCTCTCTTGAGCCCGGCATGGTGGCGCACGCCTTTAATCCCAGCATTTGGGAGGCAGAGGCAGGTGGATTTCTGAGTTCAAGGCCAGCCTGGTCTACAGAGTGAGTTCCAGGACAGCCAGAGCTATACAGAGAAACCCTGTCTCGAAAAACCAAAAAAAAAAAAAAATCTCTCTTATTATGTTTAGGTTACTGAAAATCTATATCTGTTATACACCACCAAAGTCTCCTATCTAATTCAGTAGGGATGGCTCTCACCCTGTCATACTCTGTCTCCTAGGTCCAGTGGCTGCGCCTCTTCAAAATGACCACAGGCCTTTCTCCCATCACTGAGGTTCTCCCTTTCCTCAGGAGTCATTGGCCACCGGCACAGGAGAGCAGAGGAGACAGAAGCTGTGAGCAGGGTTCAGACAGCTGTGAACATGGTGGAAGGACATCCAGAGAGACAGCTTCAGCGAGGCAGCTCAGTTTTATTTATATATTAGAGCATATATAAGGCTTTGGGGAGTTATGTGTGGGAAGGGTTGATTGGTCATAACAGTACCTAATTATCACATGGTGGGGAGGGCTGAAAGTCTGGGGGTGAGGACTTATGTCCTGAATCATGCAGCACTTGCAGAAAGCTCTGTGCAGGGTCCTTCAGATACGGTCAGGCACCTGTGCTTAGAGACACTTTCCAGATAAGGTCAGTGGAGGCGGGAAAGCCCCGCTGAGAAAGGGAGGCCTCCATTTTGTACTAAGCTTGGAAAGCTATCTGGATATGGTAGACTACTACCTTAATTGCAAGGTTTTCCAATACAGACAGACCTCAGCATCTGACCCCTTGTTGTCTTCATTCATAAAATGACCATTCATCCTTTGAAAAGTGTGAAAGATTGAATCAGAAAGATGGGAGAATGGCTTGAGTATAGAGAGAAGCACAGAGAAATGTAGCAAGCAGAAGCCCACAAGGTAGCAGAGTCATCCATCAGAAGGAGCCTGGCAAGAAGCTGAGACTTGCTGAGAGCTGAAGTGTGGGGTGAGAGAAGACAGAAGGGATGGCCAGAGGGAGAGGCCAAGAGACAGAAGTGCAGGCAGAGAAGACCTAACTCATGAGCAAGGTGGGGTTACAAACAATGTCCATTTTGCAGGAGGCTATAGCACATGGTGCTCTGGGAACACAACACTTCCTGTTCAATCACAACAGCTGGGCTGTATGTAGCAAAAGGCCCCACTTCTGTCTCTCTGTCTCTGCCTCCAAGCAGTTGACATCCCAATGTGGATGGGCAGAGGGCTAGGATGCTCTCCAGAGTGATGGGGGAATCTCTTTCTTCAATTAGATTAGTTTTGAAACTCTCATTTTCCCACGTGGCTGAGAAGGGAAATAGGCTAAGTGGTTGAGCTACCTGTCCACTGAAAGAGGCCAAAGATGGGTGTTAAAGTCAAACTCCAGAAAGGAACTTAGAATCTCCCTTCTGCTCTGTAAAGTGTCCCTTGTGTTTGCTACTTGGAACCACTAGAGTGAAGTGTGGGAATAGGTCTCATGGCAGAGGTTGGGGAAGAAGAAAGGATATTGTACTATCCAGGCTTCCAACTTCCAACAGTGATTCTAAAGTGAGAGGGATATGTTGGAAGGTCATTACATAGCTCAAAGAAATGATTAGAAGACTGACAAACTGACCTCAGAGAAGCCAGGCAAGATCTTAGCACAGGCAGGTCATTTCTATCAACACCATGATGCTGGATGAAGCACCCGTTCGTGCTCGGTACCCTTTTTCTGCAAATGGAATTGGTGCTCAAATGTGTAGGACTCCTAAATGACAAATACCCTCTTCTGAGATAAGCTATGTCTCCCTTCAGCCCAGGCCAAAGAAATCTCCCCACATTGTTCCATGTAGTACAACAAAGGGCCAGAAGTGCAGAGTGAACAAGAGTATCCATTCCCCTCTCCACATATTCCCATCCAAGACTTGGGCAGAAGAAAGCGGGCGAGATGATGGTGACAGGCAGGTTTCAGGTCTGGAGAATCCTGGGTATCCTCCAACTTTCTGTCAGGTCTTGACTCATCTTAGTTGGCAACTGTTTTAGATGAGCACCAGGTGACACCTGATGGGTAAGTAACTATCAGTCAAAACAGGAGAGTGGTTAGCAAGTTCTGATCTATGGGATGTATGCTCGTCCCGCTTGGATCACTGAAATTAATTCTCTGTGGCCATGGAGATAGGCAAAAGGCAGAGTGGAGTGAAATTAGCATGCTAGGGAGTTGGGAATTTCATGCTGGGCCAGTGGGATACCATTGACATACCTTAAACTGGGAACAGGTAATGAGAGTATCTGTGCTTTGGGAAAGAGGTGGACCAGGAAGGTCTTTTGCTTTGTTTATTGCTTCATCACTAGAACCAGGGAAGCTGACCTACACTCAGATGGATAACAGGTAGAGATTTGACCTACCTTCTGAGAGGAAAGGCAGAGTCTGTGTCATTGGAAAGGGAGACTTGAGACCAGCATGCTGGCTGCCAACAGTGTCCTTGACTGAATCCAGACACTGCCTGAAGTGTCTTTGCCTTTAGATATTTATGCAATAACCTCTATCAAGGACATACTCTGTTCCCTATCCTAAGGTCCTGTCCTTCTCTTTCTAGAGTCCCCACTTATTCATGCCTAAGAAAGGCTAGCCAGCACAGCTGGGGACTGAGGCTAGCTGCCACACCAAAACTGCCTCCTCAGAGTTATGTAAGTCAGAGCAGAAGTCTGGAATGCAGGTTTAAGACAGTGCAGGCTGATGCAAAGGGGTTCTCCTGTGATCTTTGCATCGCATCTACAGTAGAAACAGCAAACCTAAATCAAAGTGAACTGTGTAGCAAACTATCTAGACACAGCATAGGAGAAAAAGAAGCCTGGTTTATCACGGAGGTGCTGTCACTGTGCCTCACGACACTCCCACTTCATGGCACTCCGATGTGAGGCTAGGCTGTCTTACAGTCAGCAACACTGGAGACACAATGTGGAGAAGACAGGAGCCTCAGCAGGAACTCAGTAATTTGTGTTCCTAACTTGACACATCGTACCTTCCCAGATTTTTCTTTTTTCTCAGACCTGGATATGTGGGAATATTAGACATTTCTTTTGCCACTGTCCTTGCTGTTGGGGGAGGGTGCTCACACTGCGTCCCTTTTTCCCTACAAATTTGATTCCAAGAGAGAGGTACAAACATACAGAGCAAATAAACGGTTTGTTGCTTTTGTGCAGAGCATGGTTAATAATTAGAATTCTTTTCTGTCTGAGATGACTTCCTTGTATGATAGTATCTGTGTTTAATAAATAACTGAAAGACTGCCTATGTTTGGCCCTTTATGCCTATGTGGCGCTAGTTATTGAAATATTCATTTCATTCTAAACACTAATGCTTGAGGAAGTGGAATGTAAGTGATGGAACACGCACTCTTCAGCTCCTTCCTTCCCCTTTCCCGAGACTCTGTAAGACAATCGGGCTGACCCTGCAGGCTCCCTTCAGGCTCTTCTGTCAGCTAGATTGTGGGGAGCTGGAGCATGGTAAGGCTGGAAGGAGAACCAGAGTGATTCTTTTTCCCTTCACCTGCTGGGTCTCATTCATCCTAGGCTAGCCTCAAACTTACTTTGTAGCTGAAGATTACCTAAAACCTATTGCTTCTACAGGAGCATGCCAATACACCTAGTATATGAGGCACTAGGGATTGAGTCCAGTGCTTGTTGTATGTTAGACAATCATTCTTCTGGTTAATAAAATATATATATAGAGAGAGAATATATATTACATGTGTGTATAATACATATTATATAATATGTAGTATATATTATATAATTCATAAATATATAATATATGATATAATATGCTGATATAGAAATATATTATATATGTTATACACATATAAGTGTACTATATGTGTATGTGTATATGTATATATGTAATACATATTACACATATATATATCTCCTATAGGTGGCATCTTCAGTAGCAGCTCCTGACTCCAGCTCTCATTAAACTTTTGTCCTAGCTTTCTGTAGTGACCCTGAACCCTGAGTTTTAGTAAGGCAACCTCCTGTCTTTCCAGCATTGAGATGACAGTAGCTTCTGGATGTTGTTTCACTCTCTCATTTGGCTGACCAGTCTTAATATCATCTATCTGTATATGGTCTTCAGTAAATCCCTCTGTCTTAAATGATTCAAGAGGAGCTGTTTTCCTGGTAGGACTGGCCTGGTATATGCAAGGTTAATGGAAAGGGTTATGGAAGAGACATTTTTGTCTTACTTTTATTTTATTATTTCACTGTTTGGAGGCACGCCTACTATAGCACAGGTTGGCCTTGAACTTGCAATGTACCCAGGACTGGTCTTAAATGTCTTTTTTTTTTTTTTTGACTTAAACATCTTATGTCCTTGCTTCTACCATTTTTTTTTTTTTTTTTTTTTTTTTAGACAGGGTTTCTCTGTATAGCCCTGGCTGTCCTGGAACTCACTCTGTAGACCAGGCTGGCCTCAAACTCAGAAATCCGCCTGCCTCTGCCTCCTGAGTGCTAGGATTAAAGGTGTGTGCCACCACGCCCTGCTGCTTCTACCTTTTAAATGCCACACATGTACATCATTTCACCTAGTTCTATTTTGTTTTCTTATTTTATTTTTTACACATATATACAACATCCCTTCTGCTTCCTAGCCCTTGCCAGGAAACCCATTCCCACAACTCGCTCCTGTAGTGCAAAGTGGCAAAAGCAAGAGATGCTGTACAGAGCAGAAGGGAGATTCTAAGCTCCCTTCTGGATTTTGACTTTACCACCCACCTTTGGCCTCTCTCAATGGACTAGTAGCTCAACTACCCCCATCCATTTCCCTTCTCAGCCACGTGGGAAAATGAGAGTTTCGAAACTAATCTAATCTAAGAAAGAGATTCCCTCATCACTCTGGATAGCATCCTGGCCATCTGCCCATCCACATTGGCATGTCAACTGCTTGGAGGTAGAGCCAGAGAGACAGAAGCCTCTTGCTATAAAGCTCAGCTGTTGTGATTGAACAGGAAGTGTTGTGTTCCCAGGGCACTGTGTGTTGTAGCCTCCTGCAAACTGGACATTGTTTGTAACCCCACCTTGCTCATGAGTTAGGTCTTCTCTGCCTGCACTTCTGTCTCTTGGCCTCTCCCTCTGGCCATCCCGTTGTCTTCTCTCACCACAAACTTCAGCTCTCAGCAAGTCTCAGCTTCTTGCCAGGCTCCTTCTGATGGATGGTTCTGCTGCCTCGTGGCTTTGACTTGATGAATTCCTTTGTACTCTCTACATCCAATCCATTCTGCCTTTGCCAACTGGTCTCTTGAATGTAATCTTCTCCAAGGTTGATAAAATCTGCTGACGACTACATATCCAGAGTCTTCCACGGGTCTATTGTCTATGGTTTCTTTGCTCAAAAAGGTTGGTAATGTAGCAAAACCAGAACTAATGCACTCTGCTTTTACCCAGTGATTCATATGCAATTTGTACACATTTAAGCATGCCACATTCACCCATGGCTCTGTTCTAGAGTCTTCAACATGAAGTCCCCCTCGTGACCTACCCCTCTAATCCCCTGCCGTTCACCATACCATCTGAGCTTCTCCACATACAGCTTTAAAAATGAAATCAGCTGTCCCAAGTCTCTGATCAACGTGCTTTCTCCTCTTCTGTCTTCTGCACACCTGAATTTCTTTGTACTTCTCTGTCTCTACCTATGGTTTATTTCTTCTACAGGAGCTAAGCTTGGAATGTTTTCACTCTCCTATCTTGTTGATCATGAAACTTTTTGAGACAAACATTGATATGGGAGGGCGGGTCATGGGAGGAACACAGCACACCACAATCTCTTGCTGGTTGACAGTCAAGAGTTTCAACACAACTGACAGTATTCACTTTTCTGAGGGTTATCTCAAACACTTGTTTCCAACAGTTAACAATGAACTATAGTAAAAACCAACGTGTAGGGCCAGGCATGGTGTTGTACACCTTTAGTTCCAGCACTCAGGAGACAGAGGTAGGTGGATCTCTGTGAGTTCGAGGCCAGCCTGGTCTACAAAGCAAATCCAGGACAGCCAGGGCTCTGTTACACAGAGAAACTCTGTCTTGAAAAAAACCAAATGCTGCTGCTGCTGCTGCTGCTGCTGCTGCTGATGATGATGATGATGATAGTGATATTATATTCAATCTTTGAGTTTACCCTTACTGATGTTCCTTTCTCCCTCCTAACCCTGAACAATGTACCTCACAAACAACCATGCAATTTCATTTTACAAGGAAAATTCACTAGGATAAGAGAAACAGTAGGGTCTGGAGAGATGGCTCTGTGGCTAAGACACTTTCTGATCTTACTGAGGATCAGCATCTGGTTTCCAGCACCCTCATGGCAGCTCCAGTTCTGATGACACTTGTCAACCTCTTCTGGTCTCCATGGGCACAGCATATACTTGGTGCTCACACATGTGCAAGCAAACACATACAGCTAAGCACAGTACACCAGCTCGTTTTTCTAACAATTGTTAAACTTATTTTTAGTCTTTGAACCCTATTTGCTGGTTATAGCCACTGAGCAGTATGGCCTCAAAAGTGCTTCAAAAGCCACAGAATTATGTATACATCTATTGTTAAGACACTAGGCACATCTTTCTTTCTCTTTTGGGCACATGATTCAGTTTAAAGCGGCACATGATTCAGTTTAAAGCGCATGCCATCTCTTTCTGAGTAAGGCTCAAATAGCTGTGTATCGACTGTAGTGGTTGAATGAAAATGCCCCCTCCACCCTTAGGCTCATAGGGAGTATAGCATTATTAGGAGGTGTGGCCTTGGTGGAGTAGGTGTGGCATTGGTGGAGGACTCTTGTCTCTGGGCATAGGCTTTGAGATTTCAAGTGTTCAAGTCAGGCCCAGTGTCTCTCTATCTCTCTTCCTGCTGCCTGTCAACTCAGACCTAGAACTCTCAACCTCTTCAGCACATATCTGTCTCCATGCTACCATGTTTCCCACTGGAGAAACCAGCCCCAACGAAATGTTTTCCTTATTAATAGTTGCCATGGTCACGTGACTTCACAGCAACACAATCCTAACTAAGACATCAACTCATCTTGGAATTCTTTCCATTGGGGTAAGAAGCTGGTCACACCAGAGAATTTTCCTTTGGGGGAAAATTCCTCAGCCAGCAGCCTAGGGATGCATCTCCCACTTGAGTGAACAAGCTGGGGCAAGAGTGACATTTCAGCAACTTTTGTGGCTAGCTAGGGAGTCAGAAAGTCCCTAACAGCTAACTCAGCCATGACCCTCAAACATTCTACCCTAGAGCGTGGAAACCCACAGCATGTTCCCTTGTTAGTTTCCTATGCCTGACACTCAGAGCTCAATTTTGGGAGATGTACAAAAAGTCATATGACTTTTCCTGGGGAACAGAGATAGGGCACTGGCGGACCAAAGAAAGCAGTCCATCCAAGACCAATTTGGTGAACCAATGAATTTTCTGGGGACACTTATAAGAGCATGGGTGACTGACTCAAAGACACCTACAGCACAAGTACATCTCATGAGCAAACCACAGACAGTGACATTATGGAAGGGTCACACCCTCGTCAACTGTTTATCCATTATTTAAATATATATCCATTTATATCTCTATAGCTATCTATTGCTATCTATCTACCTATCTATCATCTATCTATCTATTTCTATCTACATCTATGTATTATCTTCCTAGGAAGGAAAAGATTTTGTGAGGATCTTGTGACATCTTGTGAACCTCATGAACCCTGCCTCCTGTCCTTCCTTCCAGCAGAGAATATTAATAGCCCAGATTCGACAAGTGTCTTCTGCAGATGATTATAGCTGCTCTGACTGATGGTGCAACCCAGAGAATACAGATACAAGATAGCCAAATCAAGTGTTCTAGAAACATTTTAGTGGGGTCCTGCTGTTCCTTCCCTGTGAAGAAGCCAGCTCAAGGACAATTACCTCTGCAAGATTAGGTTCTAAGAGCACTTCTCTCCAAAGGGTCCCAAGAGCCAAGAACTCACCGTTGCAACCTGGGTACTTCTTTGCCTGGTGCTCTCCAGGGTGTTGGGCTGTCTAGCTACTTTTATCTCAGTTCTGTAGAATGAACTCATTGCCTCTTATTCTGTTTATTTCTGTTGTGATGCTGATGGACTCCCAGTCAGCAGAGGCTTGGCTGATTTGCCTCCTCACATGCCTGAAGCAGTGTGGCAGGGGCAGAGTGACAAGAAGGCATCTTGGAAGCAAGGTTTGGGCCCTCTGGTCATAAGGAGGCCTGGCCTCGTACCTATAAAACCAAGGAGGAGGTCAGAAGAGTTAGGGTCTGGGCTTGGATCTACCCCAGGAGTATAGCAGAGATAATGGGAACTCTGCCAGGTCAGAAAGGATTTAAGAGGTCTGGAGAGTTTTTACTGCAGCCTAGCCTTCAAGACTCTCCCACCAGGCAGCCAGAATTAGTGATGAGTCCAGCTGGCAGGTGATACAAATCAAGAGATATATGATGTCCTCATAGCAAGACTGGGAAAAGAAGCATCCTTCATAGAAAGTTGAAAAAATAGCAAGTCCCTCAATCAAATAAACCAGATCCAGAGTGAGAAAGCAGCTCCATGAGTCAGAGTCTAAGATGGGAAGGAGAGACTCAGAAACACCCTTATCCATTCATCACTTGATGCTGGGCACAAGGGATACACAGATCACAGGCCTGGCCCCAGAGGAAATCCATATTTGACTTTGATGGGCAGCCATATATATGAGCAGGAACCACAATCAAACATAGCTAAAGCTATGGCAGGATAACCATGGGGCCTGTGGAGTGTGGAAGTAAGGACCTAACTCAGCCGTTTGTGTAGGGAAGTCTAGACGTCCTTCATGGTGGAGGTAAGTTGGAGAACATAAAAACAGTTGACTGACTGAAAAGAAACCCAGCTGTGGCCATGGAGGCAGGGTGTAGAGAAGGCCATTTGGGGTACTGCAGATTATTGTATGGGCCTGGCTGTCTAATAAGCTATGCAGCCAATGCTGCACACGCTGATGAAAGGTGGGGAGAGGATGCACTCCTGGCTATGATATTTATGATCTCATCTAGAGTAAATACAGATTATCACTCTACAGCCTTGGCTCCAGTCACATGACACTTCCTTGTAAGGAAGGGAGTTGATGACGGTTCTGTGGTGGTTTGAATAAAAAATGGCCACCATAGACTCATAGGGAGTGGCACTATGAGAAGGTGTGGCTTTGTTGGAGTAAGAGTGTGTCACTGGGGTTGAGCTTTGAGGTTTCAGATGCTCAAGCCAGGCCCAGTGTCACTCTCTCTTCCTGCTTCCTTCAGATCTGGATGTAGAATTCTCAGCTCCTTCTCCAGCACCATGTCTGCCTGCATGGCACCATGCTTCCTTCGAAGATGACAACGGACCAAACCTCTGAACTGTAAGCCAGCCCCAATGAAATGTTTTCCTTTATAAGAGTTGCCACAGTCATAATGTCTCTTCACGGCAATAGAAATAGCTAGCTTCTGTTGTTGTTTTTCTTCTTATAAATGCAGGATGCTGACTTAGCCTGACAAAGGCAGAAAAAGAGCTGATGCAAGAAATAAGAGGAGGCTGAACTTGATAGGTTCTTGTGAGTCCAAGAATTAACCTCAACCATACAAGATTCCAGAGCAAGGGCAGTGTGACCACTTTTGTCATATTGATCATTGAACCAGCCTCACCTGGCTGGTTCAGGAAAGAGAAGGAGCTAGACCTGCAGATGGGTCCCTAGATGTCAAAGAATAGAAATTAGGGGATGGTACAGGTGCCCTGGATATGCATTTCCCAAAAGTGAACTGAAGGGATCTCAGCTTTAGCTAGGCACAAAGGGAGACACTTGTAGCTCTGGCTGTCTGTATGCTGAGGCATGGATAGCAACACGCCACCTCCAAAGAAAACAAAATCACTGTGCAGCACTAGGTGCAAAGTTCAAATGCAACTGTGTGTCCTTGAACAAATTACCTAGTCTCTGAGCATCCTCAGCTGTAAGAGAAAGACCGTTGTGCCTGTTGCCTAAGATTGTCTGGAAGTATAATAGCTTGGTGCTTGATGGATGTTCAGTTAAAGGGAATTCTCTTCTGCTTCATGCCCCAAGACCTTGTCTCAAGAAACCCAGAAAAGGAATGAGTGGAATACTTTATTCAACATGTATAGAAGGCACATATATACATACATACATACATACATACATACATACATACATACATACAGAGCTATTTCAAATTAATAAGAGAAAGGTGATGTTAATTGCCTATAATCTCAGTACCTGTGAAGCCAAGGCAAGAGGATTTCAATTAAGTTCTTGGACAGCCTGATCACCAGAGTTAGACACTGCCCCCAAAACAAGAGGAAAGAAAGAGAGAGAAAACTTACAAAAGATAGATGTAACTACATGAATGCATGTTGATAGCTATTAACCACATATAAACACTGTATATGTGCAAATATATAGCCATATATCTATATTACACTAACAAAGTGGTAAATTATAACCATAAAATATAATTCTCACTTATAAGGAATAAATGGAAAATACTTCCTTTCAATTTACCAGTAATTTGTATTATTTGTGTGGGCATGAACTGTCTGTTCATTCTTCTTGACCATCTTTCTGATAGAAGTAGACCTTTTCTTATCAGTGAATATGAGTTCTCTGTGTATGTTATTTTAACTTTTTAATTATCACACTTGTTGCAAATTTTGTTCTAGCTTTTCATCTTTATTTCGACTTTATTTCTAGCATTTTGGCTATCCAGAAGCTTAAAACTACTAAGTGATCAGAATCACCAGTGAGTATGTATTAGTCCATGTTATGCTGCTATAACAAAGCACTCGAGAGTGGGTGCTGTATGGCTTTTGGGCTTACAGTTTTATTGACTAGGACCTCAAGGGCATGGTGCTGACATCCACTCAGCATCTGGAAGGGAGGGGATGAGGACTTCCTGTTACATAATAATGTGGCAAAGAGCATCCCATGGAGAAACAGAGTTGACATTCTAGCTTGGGTCTCTATCTTTGGATAAATTCACTAATGCCAAGCTGGACACGGTGGTTGAGGCCTATGGTCCATCCCAGGAGCAGCTTAGGGAGACAAGAGGATTATGACTTTGAGAACAGCCTGGGCTACATAGAAATATCCTACTTTTAAAGTATTGACTAATAGAATTACAAATGCCATTATGGAATCCCATCCCATAACTTCATATAATCCTAAGGAATTGATCCCAAGCATGAATAAAAGATACAATTCCCAGCATGTGGCCTTTGGGAACATGTTTGCCAGATAACCTTTCACAATACACAATATGAGGGAGGCCTCTATCACACAAGGCTTAGCTTGTCTAAGTTTGGTTTAGACTCTCTCAGATTAAATACATCTTACATTATAGCTTCTAAGTCTTATTACTTGTACTCTAAAAATGTGCATTGTATTTTGTTGTTAAACTTTTTTCTTTCTGTGAAGGTATAAGCTTGGGTATCCTGATACTATCAAAAGTCATCTTTTTCATTGAAATTAACTGACTTAAGAGCTAGTTTTTACATTGGTTTGTGAATTTAGTGCAAATCTTCCCTAGAAATAAGCTTCTTCTTTGTGCAAACAAAAAAATTAGATTTATTAGCAAAGTTTGAGAGTTAGAATACAAATGTTAACTACTGTAGGCTTCTCTGAGAAACATTAGTCTTTCCCCCACCCCTTTTCCTGGGTATAAACCCCAACGTTTCCACGGATGGTCAAGGACTTCTCTCAGTAATAATAAGTGCTGTCCTGATTAGGTTTATGTCCATTTGACACAAGCTAGAGAAGGGAACTTCAATTGAGAAAATGCTCCTGTAAGATGGGGTGGTAGGCAAGCCTGTAGGGCATTTTCCTAATCAGTGATGGATGTGGAAAGGCTCAGCCCATTGTAGGTGGGGGCCACCCCTGGGTTAATGGTCCTGGGTTCTATAAAAGAGAAGGCTGAGCAAGCCATCTGCAGCAAGCAAGTAAGCAACCCCATCCATGGCCTTTGCATCCAGACTCTTGCTCTGTCCTGCCTGAATTCCTGTCCTGGCTTCCTTCAGTGGTGAGCAATGATATGTAGTAAGCAAATTGCATGCAAAATAAACCCTTTCCTCCCAAGGTTGCTTTGGTCACCGTGTTTTATAACAGCAATAGAAACCCCAGCTAAGACAAATACCGAGGAAATGAGGCTGGAGTGGTGAGTCAGCGGCAAGAACAAGAATCGCTTTGGAAGAGGACCGGGCTTTAGTACTCCACACACCCACAACTCAAAAACATCCATAACACCAATTTCAGGGAATCTGGTGCCCTCTTCTCATCTCCACAGGTACCAGGCATGCATGGGACACACATACCTACATGGAGGCAGCAGGACAGTCATACGCGTCAAATAAATAATCTAAAACAAAAATGGATAAACGTACCAAGGAAGTATAAAAATAAATCACATAATCATATTAATCCCTAATCACACCCCCACCATGATTAAACACTTTCTAAGTCCCCAGGACTGTTTGTGGAATACTGTGTAAACAGTATTAGTTTCTTATTTATAGATGAAGTAGCGACTCAGCTAAACGGAGTTATTTGACTAAAGTTACCAAGTGGGGAAAGCGGTACCAGGTGCTGGGGAGCTAGCTCAGTTGATTACGCACATGTGGTGCAAGCATGAGGACCTGGTTTTGATCCTCCTAAACCCATTTTTAAAAGCCAGGTGTAGTGAAATGCTTGCAGTTTCAATGCTGGGGAAGCAGAGACGTGTAGAACCCTGGGACTTCCTGACCAACCATTCTAGCCTATCCGTGAGTTCTAAACAGGGTTCAGAAAAGTGGACAGTGCATGAGGAAAGACATCTAAGATTGTTCTGTATCCTCAACACATGTACACACATGCATGTACAACCATACACACAAAAGCACCTGCACACACACAAATAGGAATACATCCCTACAACAGTGACAAGTAGCACTGCCAGCTAGGACCTGGACCATTCTTGTTACTTGGTATTTGGTTGTAAGAATACTATGACCCTGCCTTGACTCTCACTTTAGCTCCGGAAGTGTCACTGTTTTCTCACCGAGAGTCGCAATATGCATCGGTGAGTACTTTTCCATTCATTGCTACATTTCTTCCTGATTTTCTGGATCCCCTGCACAAAAAGAGTCACATGAGCACTCAGAGATCTCCTGCCAAATCTCCCTTGCCAGAAAGCACGAGCTTCAATTCCTCCGCTAGATGCTCAGAGACCGTGGCAGATTTGAAGTATAAAGGGTTCCTTGTGTACCGTCCCCCAGCCAGCAGAGTTAGCGATTGCTGACACATTCCATATAAGGTTTGGGACCTCGAGAGAAAAATGTCTTTCCCTAACCATTTTTCCAAAGGATTGATTTAGTTCTTTATTTTCTGAATGGAGACCTGGAACTTTATTTACCAGCTAAAGATGTGTTGGCAGTGCTCAAACACCTAAAATGGACCAGTCCATAATTGAATTGAGTTATTTGGGGGATGTAAAAATACACTGTGCAATTTCATTTTATGTGTTGCTATTTTTATGTGGGCCAGAAAATGGGGACTAGAGAGGGAGGCTCATCGTGCTGCTGTACAGAAGGAACGAGAGAGAACACACGGGAACAACGGAGGTAGGTTGTAATTAGCACTTACCTCCGCCAGCTACTGTACTAGAGCTGTAATTTAGATTATCTTGTTTAATCTCCACGTGTACCCCGAGGCCTAGATTTATTGCAATTCATGGATTAGGAAACTGAGGCCCAGAAAGTTTAAACATCATGCCCAAGGGCCCAAAGCTAGTTCATGCAGGGCTGGATTTGGAATGGCATCCTCTCAGACCCTTGGTGTGTGATGGGGGTACAGAAAAGATGAACGGGTTCCAAACCTCAAACTGAAGCCTAGCAGATAATGGGAGAGAGAAGATGAGAATAACCAGCAGTCAGGAAAGAGAAGCATGATTGGAGTAACAGAAAGAAATGTGCATGCTGCTGCAAAGGGTGTGGCCTTTAAGCCTGCACCCGAAGCAGGGCAGGAGCAGGCACCTGGAGATCAGCATAAGAGATGATGGTGATCGGGCTCATCCAGTCAGAGCGCACACTGGTTCAAAAGCAGGTTAGTGAGGAGGACCCAAGGAAAGAAAACGAGATGTTTGGCCCGGCCCAAGATGGGCCGACTGTAAATCAGAGAGGACTCTAGGCAGAGGTGGTCCTGAGCACTCAGGCTGACTTTGACACTTGTCTTTTATAGGGACATTACCCTTGTCAAAAATCTCCCATTGGTAAAGATAGACTTATCCCATCAAGGTTATTCTTAATAATGATATGAAATGCTGGGTCTTACATTCATAAATGTCTTAGCAGCTGTGACTACCAGGATAAGACCTGTAGAAGATGGTGCTATTCAATATTACATCATAGACTGGGGAAGAGATTAAGAAGCCCCACCTCTCCCCAAGGAGAGATTGGCACTTAATGGTTGCCAGGAATAGAGAGGAGTCATTTTCTTCAATGGTATACCCATGGTTAAGTTGTGCATGCTCCAGTAAATTATTTTCCATCTACATTGGGAAAAAAACAAAACAAGGCAAACAACAGCAGAGACGTGAATATAGGAGGGGAACCTGCTAAGAAGAAGGTGTTCAGCAGAAACTGGAAGGGGCTGAGAGAAGGTTATAGGGTTGGTGAAAATGGCCAAACTATTTATATACATGTATATAACTGTCAGAGAGCAATTAGTTAACCAATTGTCTCTCCCTCTTCTCTCTTCCTTCTCCTTCTATGTGTGTATGTGAGCATATGTGTGTATATATGCATACATGTGTTACAGAGTGCTTGTATGAAGGTCAGAGGGCAAAGTTTGAGAGTCAGTTCTCTTCTACAATGTGGGTCTCAGGAATCAAAGTCAGGTTATTAGGTTTGCCAGAAAGCCCCTCTACCTACTAAGCCATCTGGCTGGCCTCTACCTATCTTTTTATTACACTTATAAAGTAGCTTGTGATTATTTTGTGCATATATATATATATATATATATATATACACACACACACACATATATATCAGAATAATCACTCCATTTTGAACACAGCTTATTAACAATGTTAATTCCCCTTTCTCTTGAAACATAGTATTTTAAAAAATCCCTAGGGCTGGAAAGATGGCCTAGCAGCTAAGTGCACACACTACTCTGATAAAGGATACGAGTTTAGTTTCCAGCACTCACATCAGGCCACAGATCATAATCAAGTGTAACTTGTTTCAAGTCATTCAATGCCTCTGGGTTTCAAGGGCATCTGTACTCTGTAGAGGAGTTCTAATCCAGCAACATGGCTGTTCTGGCAAGGGATCACGTCCAAAGATATGATCCAGCCAGAAAACAGACACTCCCTTAGTACACACCTTTAATTCCTAACAATGGAGGTAAAGTTAATTTGTAGAAGGAACCAGCCGTGTTTGCAAGTAACATAGAATTGAGGGCCAGACAAAGTAACAAATAAGAAAAAGATTTGACAGAATGAGGCAGAGATAGAATATGCCAACTCACAAGAA
>CACVCL010021366.1:0-32500 GCA_902729485.2 Mus minutoides
CTATGAAAGGGAATGGGGGTGGGGGTGGAAAGGGTTTGAGGGAGAAAAGGGAAGTGGAGAAGTGATGTAATTATATTTTAATTAAAATAAAAAATTTAAAAAGTAGCAGACAGAGAAATAGATAGGACAGATTTTAATATAGTAGAAATGGAAAATAGAATAAGAAAAATAAAAGTTGATTCTTTGGGGAAAAAAAAAACAACGTTATTAGCTAACTGTCCTAGGGGTTTCATGGTTGTGACAAAATAAGATGTTCAAAGCAACCAGAAGAGGAAAGATAGTTTGGCTTTCTCAGGACAGGAGCTCAAACAGGGCATGAAACTGGAGGCTGGAGTTGATGCAAAGGTCATAAAAGGGTGCTGCTTACTGGCTTGCTCCTCATGGCTTGCTCAGCCTGCTTTCTTATAGAACCCAGGACCACCAGCCCAGGGGTGGCCCCACCCACAGTGATCTGGATACTACCACATCAACCACTAATTAAGAAAATGCCCTATAGGCTGGCTAACAGCCCCATCTTATCCAAGCATCTTCTCAACTGAGACTCTCTCTTCACTGATGACTCTAGCTTCTGTCAACTTCGCACAAAACTAGCTGGGACAACTGACAGGCAAAGACATCAGTCTTAAGCCACAACATTTTCTTTCTTGTTTTCCCCCCAAGATTGCACATTATAACCCAATGTGCAATCACATCACAATATAAAACAATTTTTAAACTTAAAAAGTCTGGCACATACAGAAGTGGATGCTCACAGTCAGCTATTGGATGGAACACAGGGCCCCCAATGGAGGAGCTAGAGAAAGTACCCAAGGAGCTGAAGGGGTCTGCAATACTATAGGTGGAACAACAATATGAACCAACCACTACCCCCAGAGCTTGTTTCTAGCTGCATATGTATTAGAAGATGGCCTAGTCAGCCATCATTGGGAAGAGAGGCCCCTTGGTCTAGCAAACTTTATATGCCCCAGTACAGGGGAATGCCAGGGCCAAGAAGTGGGAGTGGGTGGGTAGGGGATCAGGGCAGGAGGAGGGTATAGGGGACTTTTGGGATAGCATTTGAAATGTAAATGACGAAAATATCTAATAAAAAATTGAGCAAAAAAAAAAAAGTCCCACAAACTTACAAATTCCAACACTTTAAATGCTTTCTTTAAAAATATCAATTCTTTTAAAAAATACAGTGTCTCTATAAAATGCCAAAATCTCCTTTCTAAGAAGTTTAAAGTCTTTCAACTAGGGCTCATGTAAAATCAAGAATAAATTGAATATTTTCTTACATCAAGAACTAAGGACAACCAGAGCACAGTCACAATTAGATAAAAACTAACTTAGACTTGAACTGTAAATAACTCAGTATCCAAAGTCTGGGATCCACTCTTAATCTTCTGGGCTACTCCTAGGGGCTTGGGTTACTTCTCTGTCCTCTGCCGCACACATAGCTTCTCTTCTAGTTTCCATCTGACTCTACTGCACTGCTGCTGCGTCTGTTTTGGTGGCCATCCTATGGTACTGATATCTCCAAAATGTTGGGGTCTTCTGCACCCGGGCTTCATTTTTACCTATAGCCTCTCCCAGATTCTTCATGTTGCCAAGCCTCAACTTCTCTGCATGACCCCTTCAATCCTGGGCCTTCAGTTGCTGCTAAGAGTGCACCTTCACCAATCATCTTCCCTAGCCTCTCAAAGAGCTGCTCCCCAAGTCCCCTTCATGTTTGTAAAACCTGCACCACCCCGGAGACTCTCACACTAGCCAGTTTTAGCCGTCAAGTCGAGGTACACCTTTGGCTGCCTTTGGAATACAGTTTCATTGTGCTGACTCTGAGGAAAGACTTCCCAGAAGATTTTACCCTGGTGATGTTGGTCTCTTCTTAATCACCACCGATTTCTTAGTCCCAGATGACCAGCATCAACTTTCCCAGTAAAGCAATAGTTGTTAAAGGAAGAAACGAGAATAGAAGGCTTACATTAAGAAAATTAGAGGTGCAAAGGGAGAGGTTTCAACAGGTGCCAACATAATTCAGAAAATCATAAGGACATACTTTAAGAGCCCATATTTCACTAACTTGAAAATGTAACATTGATGAATAGATTTCTGATATCTACCAATTGTCTAATAAATTAAACAAGTTAAATTAACAACAACAGACCTATAAAAATAATGAAACTAGACCAATAATAAAATGTTTGCCATTTTAAAAAGCTGAGGACCACATTAATTCACTGAAGAATTCTACCAGATCACCAATGAAGACCTAAACCAATACTTCTGAACTCACTGCATAAAATAGGAGAGAAAGGAATGCTTCTAAATTCTTTTTATAAAGGTCATATTACTCTGTCATTCCAACCAGGTAAAGGCATGACTAAAGTTAAAAAAAAGAGAGAGGGAAATTACAGACTGATCTTCCTCATGAATAAAGACACACACACAAAAATAAAACCTCAATAAAACACAAACTGAATTTAAGATCACACTAAAAAGATCATCCATCATCATCAAGCTGACTCCATTCCATAGATGCAAGGGTGGATCAACATAAATCAAAAATGTAATTTATCATATAAATAGACTCAGAGAGAAAACGCAATCCTCCCAATAGACACAAAGGAGGCTTTTGATAAAAACCAACCACCATTTCTTCATGATAAAGGTCACGGAAAGTCAAGGCACAGAGGAAGCATATCTCAATGAAGTAAAGACTAGATAGAGTCTACGTCATGCTTAAGGAGGAAAACTCAGTGTTGCCATACAGATCAGAACAAGACAAGGATCACACCACACACACACACACACACACACACACACACTGCTATTCAATATGTTTGGAGTTTTACCTTCATCTCCTTGCAATAGACAGCAAGTATAGCAGCAAACCCCAGCTGGGTGACATGCAGGCATCTTAAGACTGAGCACTCTACAGTACTAGGGGTTTCATGGTTGTAATAAAAGCCCTAGATGAGCAAAGCAACTAGGAGAGGAAAGATTTGTTTGGCTTTCTCAGGACAGGAGCTCAAGCAAGGCATCAAACTGGAGGCTGGAGCTGATGCAAAGGTCATAAAAGGGGTGCTGCTTACTGGCTTGCTCCCCATGGCTTGCTCAGCCTGCTTTCTTATAGAATCCAGGACCACCAGCCCAGGAGTGACACCACCCACAGTGAACTGGGTACTACCACATCAACCACTAATTAAGAAAATGCCCTATAGGCTGGCTAACAGCCCCATCTTATCCAAGCATCTTCTCAATTGAGACTCTCTCCTCACTGATGACTCTAGCTTCTGTCAACTTGGCACAAAACTAGCGGGGACAACTGACACCTTATCAACCTGACAGGTAATGACATCACTTGTAAAACACAACTTTTTCTTTCTTGTTTTTTCCCCAGCCGAGGATTTGATAGCTCTTGAGGCAGAGTCGCTTTCCTTTTGGGGTAACCACTGGCAGGCTGCCCATGCACCTCTGGATGACCTCGTGTGCGTATTGTTGACACTGTTGCTAAGGTGCTAAATTTAGGAAAGAGGTGTGTTGAGGTTGGGAAGGAGTTAGAGGGAGGAGGTGTGTTGAGGCTGATCAAGATACATTGTATCCATGTCTGAAATAAAAGAAGGAAGTTCAAAACGTTAAGGATAACATTAGTCAGAGTCATATGAAAACATATATATATATATATATATATATATATATATATATATATATATATATATATATATACACCACACATATGTGTGTGTGTGTCTAGAATATAGGAAGAATTTTAAAAACAAACATCAAGAAAACTGGAGATGGGGAGGTGGAGAGGGGAGAATTGGGAGGAGTTATGGAAAGAGAGAGAATATAATCAAAATATACTATGTGAAAGTTTTAAATAAAAAAAAAAATACAAACAATTCAGCTTTAATGCAACCCTTTAGGAGGAACAACAATATGAACTAACCAGTATCCCTAGTGCTCCCAGAGACTAAACCACCAACCAAAGAGTACACATGGTGGGACTCATGGCTCCAGCTGTATATGTAGCAGAGGATGGCCTTATCTGGCATCAATGGGAAGAGAGACTCTTGGTCCTGTGAAGACCCCAGTGTAGGGGAATGCCAGGGCCAGGAAGCAGACGTAGGTGGGTTGGTAAGCAGGGGAAGGGGGGATGGGAAAGGTTTTCAGAGGGGAAACAAGGAAAGGGAATAACATTTGAAAAGTAAATAAAGAAAATATCTAATAAAAATATCTCTAAAAAATAAATAAATAAAATGAGTGACAGAACTACACAAACTATTTCTTCAGTAAAGAAGAAATGGAAACAACTAACAAAGTGTACAACATCCTTAGGCATCAGGGAAATCTCATTTTACTAAGAGTGTCCTTTATCAAAAGTCCAAAGGACCACAAACACTGAACTGCATGTGGAGAGAGAGGAAGGTGAGTTAGGCAAGGGAGAGATGAGGGTGTGACAGAGGACTGGCCAAAGCTGTACAGAAACCTGCTACACTGCAACCCATTTTTTTTTTTAATCTCACAATGTATAAAAGAGTTAAAAGGCATGGCTGGATAATGATATTCTTGGAAACTATGGATTATTAAACAAAATCCAAGTATTATGTATGGAATACCTCTATAGGAGTTGTTGGTCAAAGAGCTACTCAAATCCTCTCCCCCAACAGCTATGCAGGCTCTTGTCGTTTTTTGGGGTTGCCCACCAGAAATAGATAACAATGCTTTACTTTGAAGATACAACACACCTTATTTACGAGATATAAAGAAATCAAGCTACAACTGAGCTAGAAACTTCTCTCTGCTGGCTGGTTTTCATAGTGCCAGAGGTTTCATGAGGGTTGTGTTGGGGGGGGGGGGGAAGGGCATCAGCAGTCTTATCCACCTGTGAACCCTATGCCCTCCAATAACAGCATGCCAGGCAAGATGTGCTCGCTGGTACAATGGTGGCACCATTTTCTTATTAGAATAGCCTGCTCTCCCAGAGGGAACCCATGAGAGTAGATGTATAAGCCTGGTTGAGAACACATGACTTGGAACTTTACAAGCCCTGAAGGGAATTTTCCACTATTGTTTGGATAAATTGACATAGCTCCAAACTGTGTTCTAAACCTGTATTTGTACCCATGAAAAGATTATGCCATCATCGGAATCATAAAAGCTACTCTTTTTTTTTGCAGTGAATAGAGGTGAACGCAGAGACTTATGGGTAGGCAAGGTGTTGAGAAAAGGTGACCGTTGAAAACTCAGCCCTAAAGAAGACATTTATAGCAGCCTCGCTAAGTCTCTGAGACATCATGGGAAAGCAGGGGTGGCTGGGAATGTAAGCACAAGAAAATAGAATGATCATCCAATGCTATCTTCTGAGTATGTCATAAGCACTGAAATCATAAATTCATAGTAGCTCCTGCATAGGACTGACCTTTCAGACATCAGTTGTGAATTGGATGGGCATGGGGGATCTTGGGTCCATCCCACCCCACCACCTCTGCTGACCTGTAGGTACTGATAGATTCTAGAAGAGACAGCATGATTGTCTTCCATTGTTTACCAGCGGGTACGTTCTCGAAGCCCCATGAAAAATTCTAAACCCACTGTTACACAGTCGGTCCTGGTTGAACTCAGTGGAACACACACACACACACACACACACACACACACACACACACTGAGAGGGGATGTGGGATGGGATAGGGGGGTTCTGAAGGGTAGACCTGAAAAGGGGGAAACATTTGAAATGTAAATAAAGAAAATATCCAATTTTTAAAAAAAGTTGGCAGAATGCACAATTATATATAAGCTCTCTTCTTGTAATCACTCCACCATGAATGAAGTTAACAACGTCCATTGGGGCAGTGCCTGGAAGAGCACATGAATTGCACACCCTTGACTTTGAAAGCCCCTAAGCCACAGCACGAGTGCTATGATGACATCATAAGTTTGGCATAAAGTCTCCCCATAGCTTATGGATATGGGCAGATCTTCACAGTGAATCCCAAGAAAACAAAGCACCCTTCTCTATATAATTGTACATCCCTCTTTACTCTTCACTGAACACTGGCGGCAAGCATTGTAAATCTCATGGAGTTACAAAGCTGTTAGATCTTTTTGTGAAACTGCTGGCATCTGCCTCTTTATTGGGCTGGGTTATCTTGGTCCATGGAACAACAGGATCTATAAAAATACTACCAGTGTGATCTACCACTTAGCTAGATCCTGGCTACCCATGAAGCCTGCTTTCATACCGAATGAGAGTGTGCTTTTATCCCTGTATCCACCAAAGAAACACAATAAAAATTAATTAGCACCTTTCTCACTCTTGTTCTTATTTGTTAGAAATCTAATTAGGCCCAAGTAGAAAAGGAGTCTGGCTATTGTGGACAGTCTCAGCGTGCTGTAGAAAGTCTTAGCTATTGGACTAGGTGGGGGTGTCAGCAGGACGAAACAGTCTTTAATTTTCAGCCCTGTACGAGTGCAAAAGAGAAAATATTTCTTGGGAAAGTCAATACTGGTTACTAGAGCCAAATAAAATTCATCCCAGTACCTGGGAGGTATCAATAATTATGCAGATATGCGTGTAGAGGTGTTATGAGAATATGAATTCTCTAATGCAATTTCTACTTACTGAGCTCATAGTATGTGTCAGGCAAATTGTACCTTTGAATTTTTATAAAAATTCGGCAAGTAAATAACTATAAGAATTTTGTTTTAGAGATAAGAATTTTTCTCATGATTGAATAGAGTGAGATAGATTTTTTTCTATTGATTTATAAGATGTTATAGGGGTAGAGTCCCTTGGAGTTTAAATCTTTCTTATAAAACAAGATAATCAAAACAGAGGGAGAACTTACATCCAGGTATGTAATAGTATTATATCCTACAGTATTTTACATATACTCTATAAATGGTATACTACATATACTGTATAAACAGTATACTACATATACTATATACACAATATACACTATAGTGTATACATACTATAGTACTGTTACATAATACTTTTGGTATGTGAATGACAAAGCTCACATCCTTTTATATTGTTATACTATCTTTTGAAAGCGTTTACTTCATGTAGATATATCAACAGTGAGGGGAATTACAGTGTTGATATTAAGAGTCATAGATTAATAATTAAAAGGAAACCATGTAACAAATATACAGGGCAACTGCCATCAAATTAAGTGATAACATTTGAATATTTGTTTGAAGTGGAATCTTATTAATATTTATTAATATTAAGCACATGTGCCAGTTGATAAACTATGACTAGATTAGCTGTTGATGAAAACTGTGAATAATGGAGACAGAGAGTTAGAAGCCACTTTCCCTCTTTCTTCTTGATGGATGCCAGACCCGAGGCAGGAGTTCTGTGTGCAACAACTCAAGATGGAGACCTTAGTATAGTAGTTCTCAACTGTGGGTCAGAACCCTATGGGGGTCAAATGACACTTTTACAGGGTTTGCCTAAGACCATTGGAAAACACAGATATTTATATTATGATTCGTAACAGTTGCAAAATTACAGTTATGAACTAGTAATGGAAATAATGCTATGGTCGGGGGTCACCACAACATGAGAAACTATATTACAAACTCATAACATTAGGAAGGTTGAGAATCTCTACCTTAATAGGTCAGGTGACAGCAGCACCTTTTATTAAAGCTTCAAGATCCATTTGAAGAAGGAGTTCCTCTAAGGGCCTCCCTCACAGATGACGTTGGATTATGTCCAAAGAAGAGTGTGTACTGACAGGGTATTGACCGAATTTTCAGTGAATAAACCTTATTATACATTTAGAATATGGTCCATTTAATTATGTACAATTAATCTTAATAATGTCTTATTCTATTAAATTGGATAATTTTGTCAAGATTCTTGCATCCATAATCATGAAAGAAACAGGTATAAATATTCTTCTGTAAGTATTGGGATAAAGTAAATGAATTTTACCCATAAGAAGTCCTAGAAGTTGATTCCTGGAAGAGCTTGTCACATTGAATGCTGTATTATTTTTTCTGGAGGAAATTCATTGTGAACCAAGAGGGATTTACAGTTTTCTTTGAAAAGCAACTTTAAATACAAGATCCAAACCTCTTTTATGAATAAAAGATCATTTTAAATTTCTATTTCTACTTTCATTAGCTTTTGTGTATGGCATTTTCTGTAACCTCCTTTCCATGTTATTCAAATTGTTTTTTATGCAAGATCCTTATAGGTAGATCTAACTTCTTAAGCTCCAAGAGACTACAGATATTTCACTCTGGGTCTTCAGGTTCTACCTTAACTTTTCTGTAGTCATAGCAAACATTCTGGGGCAAAACCAACAAGCAAACAAACGACCGCCAGCATTTTTAGGCTTTCTAAGTTTCGAACCCCCTACTCCTGGACCATTTGCCTACCAAAGGTTTTGGTGAGAAGTCCTGCCTCTGGCAGTGTGGGCTACTTCAGCAAAACCAGTTGGTTGTCACAGGCTGAGCAAAAAAAAAGAAAAAAGAAAAAGGCCTTTCTTTTCCCCAGAATTAGGGAGTGAGTGTATCATTCCTGTTAACCTACATAGCTCTTTCTTGAACTGTTGCAATTTATCTGTTTGGATCTAGCTGTTATAGGGAGAGCTTTACCCTGCTGGCCACTACTATTTCCTATTCCAAAGCACAGGTCTGTTGTTATAACAGACCTACAGGCAGAATAGCCCTCCGTAGCAACATAGCTTAAGAGAAAAGGAATTAATTGTTTCTTCTGACTGAAGGGTCTATTTGTAAAGGTGGCTGGCTTCAGCTCCCAGCAAGAAGAAAAGAAAAAAGAAAAAAAGAAAACCTTTTCTGGCTACCACTCAGTTATGCACCTACTCCTGTCTTAGGCATAAATCACACTAAATAGCCTAAAAGGGAAGATTGCTCAGAGCAAAATCCATATCACATCAGTGAGGGAAAACAAGTAGATCGCAGACAACCGGAGCAAATATCCGCAAAGCTTGAGAGCATGCCAACAGCTATCCATGCCTCTGCTATGGCTGCTGACCACTTGAGCTCTGTGCTGCTTCAGTTACGTTGAGTCCTGGGCCTTGATAATCTTTTGGTACCCAAGTCAGAACAATTAATGCTGGACTTCTAATAGACACTTAATAAGAGCTGCGGGTGTGGATGGCTCTGGAGTTGAATTACTTGATTGCTTTTTAACACAGGTCAGCAGCTAAAGATGATGGATGTCTCCTTTTCCAACTCTAAGGCTATGCTAATATGTGCTGTCAGGAGAAAGCACTTTTAAAAACACATGGGTTATTGTTATGTGTTTTATGTAACATTCCTCTGAAACAAAGAGAATGAGAAAACAGGAAAGGGTAGCTCATTAATTAATCCCAGAGCCACTTTTTTTTTTTTGCCATGTATCTTGAGCTTAGCACACCTTCCTTTGCTGAGATGTGGTACATCCCATTGTCTATCTTCTAGGCAGAAAATCACAGAAGACTTCAGTATTGCCCTCCAAGGGAGAAGATTGCTGGTTAAATGGAGCTATGTCAGATAGGAAGCTTTTTATGGACTTCACTGTCAGAAATCTCTGACTAAATAGTCAGAACTTTGAGCCTAAGCCTGAAATGGAGCTATAACCAGTAGGTTGGTAACCGTGTTTAAGCACACGCCTTTTAAGGGAACTGATAAATGGTTAAAAGGTATACCGTCGTATAAAGAGCACACTTGTTGTAATCAGAATCCTGATTCTGCTGCTTGAGTGGCCTTAGGCCAGAGACTCCTAATTTGTATCACAGAGCTATTGTGATTAATTGGAATCATGGTTGATAATGCTTAGCCTCACAGCAGCCATAACCAATAGTAACTATTGATGGTTTCATGGACGTACACGGGAAGCGTTAACAATAGAACCCCCAACTATCTGTCACCGTGGTAAGGAGCTGGTGTGGTTATGGCTACACACATAGTGAAGAAATAATCATCGGTCTGTTTTAAATACGTGCATGAATATTTGTTTTAATTAGGGTTACTATTGGGGTGGTGAATCATCATGACCAAAAGAAACTTCGGGAAGGAACATACACTTTGACTTACACTTCCATGTTGGCGTCCATCACAAAGGAAGTCAGGACAGGAACTCAAGAAGGGCTGAAACCTAGAGGCAGGAACTTAGACACAAGAGCTGATGGACAGGCCATGGAGGGTTGCTGTTCTTCATGACTTGCTCCTTATGGCTTGCTCAGCCTACTTTCTTATAGAACCCAGAACCGCCAGCCCAGGGATGGCCCCACCCACAATGGGCGGGGCCCTCCTCCATCAATCACTAATTAAGAAACTGCGTTATAGGCCTTCCTATGGCTCAATCCTATGGGGACATTTTCTTGGTACTTCCTTCTTTCAGATGACTAGCTTGAGTCAAGCTGACATCAAACTATCCAACCCAATATTCTTTCTGCTCTCTAAAATATCAAACCAGATTGTTTGGAATGTATGCATCTCCAAGGGCAGATATCATCACAAAAAAAAATCAAGACTCCAAACTGTACACTAATGTAACCTAATTATTACAGTTAATTAAACTAGATGCACACTTCCATGAATATATATGCTGCCAGAGACTCTCGCAAATGCCAAAAATCTCCTTAGAATACAATGTATAAGATTTTTATATCAAATGTACTTTTTAACCAACAGGTAATTACATAGAGGCTAAGTGTAAAAGCTAGTATTTGTTTGTTTGTTTGCTTATCCCGCACTAATCTTACTTGCAACCAATCCTAATTAGGAAGTGGTGGCTACGCAAGCTACATCTACAACTCAACCCTCAAGCTTTTACCTCTTGCCTCGTTCCCACTTTAACCCTTTCGGGAAAATGTTCCTTTCACCTGTCTATTGCACATTTGCAATTGTTTGGGGGTTTTTCTAATATAAGCCAAGAACGATGTGAACCACAAAGAAAAGAATGCTGGCCCTGCTCATTTCTCAGTGGAGGTGTGCGTGAGGAAGAAGTGTTTTATTAATGTGTAAGACGTGTGCACAGAGGAGGAGGCAACGGGAGCCTTCAGGCAGTCGAGTCAAGAAGTGGGAACACTGTCATGACAGGGGTGCAAAGGCAGTAGGAAGTGTACCGTGATTGGCCATCGCCCGGATATGAAGGTCAAAGTGGTAATTAGTCAAACTGATCCCCACATAGAGGACACTTAGTCCATTTTAAGAATTTGGGATTATTTTTCCATAGAGAGTAAAGAACTGATATTAAACCACAATGAGACATGGTTGGATGTCACATATTCTTTCAATTACTGGCTATAGGAGGACCCTTAAGGTTGTGGCAACAGGCATTGAAGACAGTTACAAACCTCTTCCTATAGAAGCATGTGAGCCTGAATGAAGGATGACCAGGGTTGATAAAAGTTGCTTTTCCTTATCAGAACAACCCTTAAAAATTCTGTACTAAAACATTCTTTAAAGGTTAGCTTCTCACTGTCTAGTCCGTGCCAGTCTTGAACTTCTGTATTCAAGAAAGCCTCTCACCTCAGCTTCCTGAGTCTCAGGACTGCAGGGACGTACCACTGAGCCCAGAAATAATATTAGAAGCAAAGTGTAAAGACCAATGAGTCTTTATGGTACAAATTCCTTATCAGAGGATTATTATGCTATCCTAAGGTCATGTTTTAGCAAACAAAGTCCAAAATTGGCCTTGCTTCTATCTTCTAGCCTTCTTGTTGCAGAGAGAATTGGAGATGTGTTTAAGTTTATTCCTGGAAGTTTCACCAATAGCCTCTGTATTTCTCCATTTAAGGATGATGGGATCAGCTAGAAGAGTTCACAGTTTGATAAGCCTATACTCTCACTAAACATTTTATCTCTTCTTTCTAGGTTCCCTGTCTCTCATTGTTACTACCCATGTCCGCTAACATATTAGCTTTTTCTCTCATTTCCCCCTCCTTTTTCTTTATTTGACAAATAATGTCCATATATATTTTTAGCGTGTGATATTTTGTTATATATTCATGCTGTGAAATATCTAAATCCAGCTTCCCTCAAACACTTATGAGACAAAGTTGCTTGAAACCCAATTTTCTAGCAGTATTCCAGTATACAATAGCTCATTCACTATATACTGTATTGTAGTTACCATGCTATGTATCTTAGAGTTCTCCTAACTATAATTTTATGATGTCTGATAAGCATCACCCCTTGTCAGTTCTTCCATCTCCTAGACTATGAGAACGAACATTTCTCCTGATTCCATGATTCCCAATTGTGTCTTTTTAATGTCTGGCTTTTCTCTCTTAACGGAATGACCTCCAGTTCCAACCACGTTCTTGTGAACGTCAGAATTTCTTCTTTTCATAGTTGAAGAATATTCTGTATCTTTACCCATTCACCTGTTGATGGACACTTTGTTTGCTTCTATGTCTTGGCTGTAATGAACATAAGAATGTAGCTGTTTGAATGCCGATTTCATTTCTTTGAGATATATACTCCATNTATCTAGTGACCTATTTTTCCACCGAGGCCCTACCTCCTAAGATCCAACAGCCTTTAGAACAGCACCACTTACTGACATACATTTAAACTATGAACCTCTTGGGGACATTTCAGATGCAAGTCAAAGCAGGAGCCTTTGTCTGATTTTAATTGGATGGCTTGTTTTCATTCCACTGTGTTGAGCTCACCGTATTCTCAGTTGATAGGGTCTTAGCGAATAGATGGATCCCAGAATGCTTCTCCAGTGTGTAGTCTCTGTGCCCTATTGATTGCCTTCTTAACTGTGTAAAGGCTTTCTAAATGGGATGATTTTTTTTTGTCTATCTTTGCTATGTTGCCTGTATTTATCAGAGAAAAGATATTACATTCTCCAGAGTAATGTCACACATATTTTTTCCCATATTCTGAAAGTCTCATAATCTTAGGCTTTAAACTTAAATCTTTCATCCATTTTGAACTGATTGTTGCATGTAAGGATAGAATTTTATTCTTCTGGAAACTCAACTTTCCTTTTTTTTTTTAAGTTGTCATTTCCCTATTGTGTATTCTTGGTATCTTTGTCAGAAACCAATTGGTTGTAACTGTGTAGCTTTATTTCTGTGACCCCATCATGTTCCATTAGTCAATTCATCTTTTTTTAATGCAAGAACTTCAGTGTTTTGATGATCGTCACTTTTATATTCTTATCTCTCATCCTGCATAAAAGTCAACCCCAAACTGATCAAATACTTCACCTAAGACTTAGTACCCTGAACCTGAGAACATAAACTAAGAAATAGACTTGAAATGATTAGCATAAGAATGACCCTTCTGATTAGTAGCCCCCTCATCACAGGCATCCAGACAACAATAAGTTAATGCAAGCTCACAAAACTAAAACTGCTTCTATACAGCAAAAAACAACATCACTCAAGGAAGAAACAGGCTGAAGAATGGGAAAACACTTCACTTGCTATTTTTTTGACAGAGAGTTAGTGTCTAGAATATGCAACTCAAAAACTTAACATCAAGAGAACAGACAACTAGATTATAGAGTCAAGTAGAAAGTCAAAGTTTCTTTGTGCTCTCTGTTCAAGATTGCTTTGGTTGTACAAGCTAATATCTTCACATTGGTGGTCATAAGCTATTATTTAACCATTGGTACTGTCAAGAGAAGAATCATAATGAAGGTTGAAAAGCCAAGATCTTAACATTTTTTGTTATGTGAACTCTCCATCCCATGAGAGAAGAGACCTTACCTTTCTTGATGGTGTTCCCATGTGTCTCTAAAACAGTCTTTATGAGTAGACAGTATCGAGGAATAGTTGTGAAGAGCTGAAGTGAACCTCACAAGGATGCAGAAGCCTAGGGTGGGAAAAAAGAGTGAATGTCGGGTGCTTATTCTTCACGAGCAGCTGTCCTCTGGTCTAACAGTCAGTGAATAGTGTGGAAAACAATTGCATCATTAAGGTATGAAGAGATGGGGTCAACTAGGGCTAACAAGAGTTCAAGATAAATCAGTAGAGTCTTTATCATAAACATGATCTAGGGCTAGTCCTAATTATACAGGAGTTTTGTGACTCTAGATACTACATAGAATGGTATTTGGTAATTAGCTCAAAATTACAGATATTCTCTAGAAGTGCAAGGAACTAAATGCTTTCTTTGTCTACTCTGTTAATAATGTTTCCTATCTTCTTTGTGTTTTAATGTTGTCAATATTCTTTGAAGCTCTTAATTCAACATAAGCTTAGTAGGTACATACCTGATACCATTCATTCTGCAATGGATGGATCAATACCTTTAAAAGAAAATAGTAATACTGTATGGCTATTACCTTTCTGAATAAATACCACTTGAGATATAGATTCAGAATAACAATTTGATGGGTATCAAATGTGGCAAGAGGGCAAGGCCATTTGCAAATAGTGGGACTGTGCGTGATCTCATCCAGCAAAAGATGTATTTACATAGATCTTGGAAATGACGATTTAAGTCAAACTTTAAGATTGGAATGGTCCATACAGTAAAGAGGTGATGTACTTATTAGGCAGAGAAGACTAAGGTGAGCCAAACATGTATTGAAAACAAAGAGTTTGGGGCAGTAGAAAAGATGAGACAGAGAAGATGTTTGAGGACACATTCATAAGCATTTAATTGCCACAAGCGCTGGGAGGTCATCCAAAGGACTTCAGCAAGGAAGGGCAGCATTCTGCTATATTTCAGAAAGATAGATTCTCAATCAACTTACTGCTCTCTGGTGAGGAAATTTCTCAAGATCTATATAACTATGCTTTTATTTTTTCTTCACTTGTGGTTAATATCAGGACCTTTCTCTGATATACAGTTGTCATGTGTACTCAGTGAAATAGTGTTTGTAAAATTCTCAAAAGAATGCCAAAAACCACATTGGATGGTTCTTACTATTATGTTCAACAATAAGCATATCATGTTTGACCTATTTTCAGGCCTATTTGGGAGGCCTGACACTAGCATCCTCATCTCATAACATGGTGCACCAACAGAATCATTGTCATGTCTTTGGGTACTAAGACGATCTGGGTGTCAGGAGCTCAGTGCATGAGATAAGGCATGCTAAACAAGACAGAAGGCTGTTTAGAAGTTTCTAGAAGTTTATACAAAGTAAACCCTTTCTCCATTTCCTAAACCAACATATCCTATGCTACCTTTCCTCCTTTAGGGTTGCCTCCTATGACACTCTTTAAAAGGCATCTCGTCCATTGGATTTCATGGATCATCTTTGTTAAACTTCCTCTAGCATTTTCTGTCACATAGCTGTCTCTGAGCATGCTCAATACTGAAGTTCCAGAGATCGTTATAGCACATCTAATATATATATATATATATATATATATATATATATATGGTTTTTCAAGACAGGGTTTCTCTGTATATCCCTGGCTGTCCTGGAACTCACTCTGTAGACCAGGCTGGCCTCAAACTCAGAAATCTACCTGCCTCTGCCTCCCGAGTGCTGGGATGAAAGGCGTGTGCCACCACGCCTGGCAAAGATATTTCTTTAATAGATTAAAAACTGACCTAGAATCATGCCTATATTATATTTATATGTGATGTGGCTTTCTGGTTTTTTAAGTGTCAACATAGCATTATTTTTTTTATAGGAAGAACAAAAGAAAAATAGAGAAAAAAAATAAAAGAAGAGAAAAGGAAAACTCCTGATGTGCTGTAATGCTAAATGCCAGTCCTAGAAATCAACTGCATGGAGGCCAACCTGAAAATAGTTATCATTGCTCACCATCTGCACAGCCTCAACTGAAAAGTGATTTCATCATCTTGCTTGTCTAAGACCATAGTTCTGAGAGCAGTTCCCTAAGATGATTACATATCAAATATTCTATCTGGGCCCAGCACATTTGCATTGGCACATCTCACAACTCCAGCCTGCAGCTTCCCATTGTTCACCAAGCAGCCACAGCATCAAGGTGCCTCTTGCATGTCTTCCAGGGTCTTCCGGCACCCCTCTTTTTCTGGATTTACTGGGTGGTTTGTTCTTAAATAGGTGACAGGTGAAGTAAGTTTCTTGTCTGAATTCTTAACTTGATAATGTCAATGTGGAATAGATTTTGATCAAGTTTTGGTGAAAGAGAAGCTTCCAGATGAATAACAGGTAAAGTGTAAAGTGAAATTGTAGACAAGACTGAATGTCCCTAGAAATCAGTCCAGCAATGCCAACTGTGCTTGGGTAAATGACGTACGTTGAAACAAAATGCATCTAGAAGTAAAGGGCTTACCTGTCTTATATACCATAGATAAAATGGATTTTCAGCAGGGCCGTCAACTGATACATTTAAACATTTATTCACTGAAGTCTATCAAAGGAAAGCTATCCCATCAAAGAATTTTATTTTTTCTCTTCATTTTCAAAACCCTTTGCTAGGCCCTTATGCTATTTTGAATACATAATCACCAAGTACCTCTGATTTTAAGAAGACAATAAGCTGAAAACTTTATAGTGCTGGGAAGACTTTATTTTTAATGTTTAGTGTTTCTGCAGCATTGTTTGTAATAAAACACATAGAAAACAGCCTACATATTTAGCAAAGGAAAATAGTTAAATAAATAATGTTCCATTTGGATAATCAACTACTACAAAGCCACCAGAATGCTTATGGGATTTCCAGTGGTGGCAAAAATATTTGTTTTGTGGTGTGAGAAGAAAAAATAGTATGCACAATTTTCTTCTTACCTCTTATAATTCAAATTATTTTAAATTATTCATGGATAAAATGCACTGTTAACAGTGATCGTGTCTGAATTAGGAAACTAAGAATGTTCTTAATCTTCTTTAAATATGCCATCCCTTTTCAAATGTTACATAATAAACATATATAACTTTTATGATCACAAGATGAAACCCCGGTGCTCTCGTTTTTTCTTGTTTGTCCTTTAGTAAGACAATTCTCCATCCCGTACTGTGTTGTCTCTAGCGTGATGAAAAATAAATAGCCTTCCTTGCTTCCATTGCCTACAGTTTAATGGGACAGGCAAATACAGCTAAAATATCAGTACAAAAGGGAATTAACAATGAAACTGAAAAACTGCTTGCTACATGCTACTACCACCGAAAGAGTTCCAAAGTTTCGATTTTGTGAAGGCTCAGAGGCAAGGATGCTATATGTGGGGCAGACAGAGAAGGTTTAAGCGAGCAAAAGCAAGGTCAAATACTAGAACAAGGCATGTGGATGGCTTGTGTTTACCTTATAATTTAGGAATCTTATTAGAAAAGAATTTATACCATATATAATATAGAAAATATTCAGTTATACATACAAAAGGTATTTTATATGTTTAGAACAAAAATGACAGAAAATGGAGTTACCCAAAACATAGAAAGTTGTGGACAAGAGTCAGCAACCAACAACTGGAACTTCAAATCTGCAGAAAACAGTGACGATTTCATAGCTCCTCTACTCATCTTTATCAAGTGTGTCTTAGTTGCTTTCCTAGTGCTGTAATGAGACACCGTGGCCACAACAACTTATAGAAGAAGTTTATTGAGGCTTATGGTTTCAGAGAGTGAGCCCATGGCCATTGTGACAGGGAACGTGGCAGCAGGAAAGGCACTAGAGCAGTAGATGAAGTCTTAGATCATGATACTATGACCGCAAGGCAGAGAGAAAAATCTCACTGGGAATGGCACGAGATTTGGAAACCTCAAAGCCTATCCTTGGCGATATACCTTCTTCCACAAGGCCACACCTGCTAATCCTTCACAAACAGTTCCATCAACTGGGAGCCAGGCCAGAGAGTGAAATATGGGGTTTTGAATGAGAATGACCCCGTAGACATATGTTTGTAACCATATCATAATGCAAAATGCATTTAGTTCAACTTCAGAAGCCCCCATAGTCTTTCAAAATCTCAATATACTTTTAAAGTCCAGTGTCTCTGCTGAGACTCAAGGAATATCTGAATTGTAACTCTCTATAAAATCAGAGAGCAAATTATATACTTCTAACAGAGTGGCCCAAAATATATAATAGTTATTATTCAAAAAAGGAGAAAAGAGACTATAGTTAGGAGAAATTGGACTAAAGCAAGACTGAAACCTGTTGTGGTAAACCTCCAACCCAGATATGCCCCAGCAATGAAAACACAATTCAATATGAAGACATGCTGTGTGCCTAGATCGATTAGATCTACCGCTACACTACCATCTTCCACATCTATGAGACCCCTTAGAACTTGTGGTTTCTCCAGGCCATGTGTGTCTGCTCTGCTTTTCTTCTTCTTTCTCCTCCTCTGGTCCTCTCCCTCTTCCATTTTGTCTTTCTTCTCTCCCAACCTTATGCTCCACCTTCCTTTTATCTGCGCAATCATCAGCTCTCCTTTACTTTACAAATTAAGGTGGGAAGCAGGTTTACAAGAAATCACCTGAGGGCTGACTCATTCCCTCTTCGCAGCCCCTCACAGGAAAAAAAGAATTAACATCAAATATAATTAGACCCAGGGCTATCCACAACAGAAACCCATCAGGGAAAACACCCAAATTCTGTAGCTCCACGTTTGAGGTCAAAGGGCTTAGAGGAGGCGCTTCCCTTTTTGCTTTCACAACTGTAAAACATTCTCTCTCTTGGGTGGTTCCGCTTCCTATATGCTGCTCTCCCTGGAGACACCCCACAGCTCCAGCATTTCAATCATTCTGGGTCTCCAATGCAATTCAGGTTTCACCTCCCAGCTTCATGCACTAACCCTTCTAGGCCTCCATGCAGGGAACTGCCCAGCCGCAAGGCTGCCTCTGTGGTTCTCCTAAACTTTGGAGGAAGGTTCTTTAACCCGTTTCTTCCTGTATCCCTCCTGACTTCAAAGTCAGAACCATGTGACTGGTGCACCTTGGAGTCTTGCCTGCTGTAACTGGTACACCTAAGTCCATCTTTCCTGCTTGAAGTTGACCGTCATCCCTCCCCAAATTACATTTTTATGAGCTTTCTTTGGCCATTGCTCCACAGGAACAGATGGTTCCTTAGGTCTTGTTTGCTCACAGTTTTCAGGAATAGCTAGCTGGGCAGGGTCCTGCCATGAAGTCTCCACCCCCTCTATTCCATTACTCCTTATTTTGTTCAACACCGCCTGCAACTGCAGCACTAAATTTTCTGGTGTTCTTTTTCTGCTCAAACTGCACACTTTGTATTTGATTTTGCCCAGCTTGCTTTTTTTTAAAACTTTATTTTATATCTGCATAAGAGTGATTACTAATAACTGCACAGTTGAGTCAACATAAAACTGTATTGAAATCTCTCCTCTAACAATGAAAATAGTTCAAAACGTTTCAATTTAGCCTCAGGCAGGTTCTTTGAATAAGGGCAAACAAAGCAAAGCAAAGCAAAGCAAAACAAAATAAAACAAGCAGCCACATTCCCCTCCCCAAATAACAAGAATTCTAGTCCGGGTGCTATTGTTGTTCCCCTCTGAAACCTCTTGACCAGGAACCTATAGTCCATAATTTACTCAGTCCTACTGTCTTCCGTGCTACAACTAGGATGGCCCATTAAGCTTAGCTTGCATCATTCATCTGTACTCCTAGTCCAAAGTCTTCCACATTCCTCCAAAAACCAGCATGGTCAGGCCTGCCACAGCAATAATCTACTCCCCAGTACCAGTTTCTAATGCTTTAAGGACTCACCTTGACCAAGGCAACTTATAAAAGAGGGAGTTTATAAGGGTTTACAGTTTCAAAGAATGAGTCCATGACCATTATGATGGGGAACATGGAAGCAGGCAGGCAGGCATGGCACTGAAGCAGCAGATGAGAGCTCACATCTTGAAAAAAATAATGAGAGAGGGGTGGGGGAGAGAATGAACTAGCTTATTGGGGTGATGTAGGCTTTTGAAACTTAAAATCCCATTCCCAGTATCACATTTACTTCAACAGAGTCACACCTCCTAATCATTCCTAAACAATTCCTCCACTGGAGACCAAGCATTCAAATTTATGAGCCTTTGGGAGCCATTCTCAGCCGAACTACAATGTGAATAAAATACAAACACAGTACTGCCAAGCTCCTCCCTGGAAAAGTCCTCATCTTCCAACAGAACACGAAGAAAATGGCCTCTGAAACCCTTCTTTCCAGATTTTACAGCATCTGCTGTGCAGGTGGCTAAGAATGATGAACACAAAATAGTCTATAAAACATAGTTCCTAGACTTGGAATCAGAACTTGTAAACAGAAATGGGTATAGGAGCAAATGCTGAATGTCTTGCTCTCTCTCCCACATTCTTCTTGAAATTATGATAATCCTTTGAGGGCTTTGGTGAGAAGTTTTGTGTAAAAACAACAAAAAGATTTATTGTTTTGGGACACAGAGTTGGTAGAAAACTGTCTTATGGTGGCCTGCACATGTTGAGTCATTCCACTAGGAGAGAGCACCAAAACAAAACAAACAAACAAACAAACAAACAAAAAGCACAATCTCAAAGAATTAAAGATGAGAAGTAAGGAGGGTCCAGCTCTGTGTGGGCAGAATTTAGGCAAGGTCACAATAGTTTTAGAGATGGGAAAAAAAAAAAAAAAAACAAACTTAAAAACAAACAAGCACTGTAGAGTCACTTTAACATCTTATTTTTCTAAAAGTACACACTTTGTATATTAGTCAAGAATTCCTAAAGGAACAGGACTTGGAGAATGAATATATACAAACATGTATGTATGTATGTATGTGCATATAGGCTCTGGTTCTTCTAGTCCAACAAGGGCTGTCTGCTAATGGGAGACCCAAGAATCCAGTGGTTGTTCAATCAGTGAGGCTCGAGATCTCAGCTGGCCTTCACTAAATGCCCAAAAAAGCATGCTTTAATGAAGGATTGGGCTTCCCAACAATGCCTAGAACAAGCAAAGAGAGCAAGCTTCCTCTTCCACATCCTTTATAGAGACTGCCAGCAGAATAGTGGCCCAGATTAAAGGTGAGTGTTTCCACCTCAAAGATCCAGATTTAAAGTGGGAAGACCCACTTTTAGAAAGAAAAACATGTCTCACGGGTATATCCAACTGCTTGGGTTTAGCTAATTCCAGATGTAGTCAAGTCGACAACCCAAAATGTCCATCCAACTGATAGACCGTAAGGACAAAAATAACAGAGACAGACCAGAATTAGTTGTTGCCACACACCAAATGGACTTAATAGGCATCCACAGAATATTCTATCAAACACCAGAGAGTGCATCCTCCACTCAGCAGCCCAGGGAAGCTCTTCTAAAATACACCACATCATGGGACAGAGAACAAATATTGACCAGTTTAAAAACCAATTTAAAGTCGTTCCTGTATCATCTTAAATGGCCACAATGAATACAACAAAATGTAAATTAGAAGCCAATATCACTCTAACCCCAAACTAGGCAGAGACGCAGCACAAAAAGGCCAGTATCTCAATCAACATAAACTCATAAGTGCTCAATACAATACCTGCAAACAGAATACAGAGACACATAAAAAAAAGATCATATATCATGACAACCAACTGGATGTAGAGGAAGCCCACAAACTAATATTCAGAATATACAAACATATCAAAAAACAAAGCATCAAAGAAAACAAATGACCCATTAGGAAAAAATGGGCCCAGAACCTCAACAGAGTGTTTTCAAGGGAAGAAAAAATTAGCTAAGAAATATCTCAAAAAATAATCAACCTTAACAATGATTGTCTCAATGGATGTATAAACAGCCTTTAATAAAATACAACATGCCAGGATGAGAGAAGTCTGAGAGAATTTATGGCTAATGGGAACAGAGCTCAACACAATAAAAGCCATGTATATGACACCCATAGCCAGCATCATTCTAAATGGAGAAAAGGCAGGAGGTGGTTCCATTGGAGTCAGGGCCGAGACAGGGTGTTCACTAGCCACTCTGCTCTTCAATATTGTGTTTGAAGCTCTAGCTGGAGGCCTGAACAATACCTGATCATGACACTGTTGGTGTACAAAATAAGGCAAGATGGAATCAGAAATGGTCCTAGCAAAGCTCTTTTAAAAATATCTGTGTTTAATATGCTGTGAAAAGAAACCTGAGGCTAAGTAAGGGGAAATGCTGAAGGTATGCTCCTTAAGTATGTTTTGAAGACATTTTGAAGCATGAGAATAAAGGTAAAGTAAATATTATTAAAGTCAAGAAAATAGTCTACAGTGAACTTATTTCTAAGTATATATATATATATATATATATATATATATATATATATATATATATATTGTCAATTTTAGGAGGGGATAATTCTATTATTGGATAGCAAAGCTGTGCTAAGATTAATTCTAATGCTACAATAGTGTATTACTAAGAGACAGTACATATTGTTATAAATAATGCTACAAGACTGGATAATTTAATATTTGAGTTGATGTATGTATATATTGTACAGTTATCTAGTGTATATTTTATTCAGCTGTTTATGTTCTTGACTATTTTTTGCTTTTATGTGCTTGACTGTTTTTTGTTTATATATGTATATATATATGTATATATATAACAAATATATGTATATATATAAAACAAATATATATGTGTATATACATATATATAACAAGTATATGTATATATACATATACATATGTGTGTATGTATGTATATGTATATATATATATATATATATATATATATATATATATATATGTCATTAGTCCATTGTCATATATGATTTTATGTACTCATCCCACCTAACAGAGGCCAAGATTAAAGTACGTGCCTCTGTTGGTACTGTTGAAGAATTCCTTTTAAGTTAAATTTTCTTGGATCAGCTTTCAATGTAAATTTTGTCTCCTGTGGAAAAATCTAGCAGAACACCTTCAAGCCCAGAAAACAAGGAAGCCTGTTTTCATCAGGGAACTGGAACACTGTATATTAACATACAATACCTCCCGTAGGTCAGTAAACTACAAAACAGAAACCACGAGAAACCTCTAGTCATTCTGTAGAATGCAGTGATTGGTACCTTTTGTGTGAAACCAGTTCAAGGTAGAATTCAAATTTCTCTGTGTGTCTCTGATACTTTCATTTTAATAAAAATGTAGGACCTAAAAGAACTGTCATCAATTCACAACATAGTTTTCTTTTTAAAATTACATTTCTCTCATAAATATCCATGATAAAGAGCTTTATGAATCCAATAATCCCTAGATTACTCTACCAGTGACCTTATTTCTGGTTGTCTCCAGCATCCTGGAAAAAACCTGAAATCTCTATTCTTCCAATGATCCATGAAGATTAAATATATAAGTGGGGATTTAAGGTATGTCCTAAATAGGGAGTAGATTTGTCCTGATCTAAGGCCCTATAAAATGCATCATTTTAGGGCATGACATCAGAATGGCTTCCATATTAATTAGTCAACAGGCAGCAGGTTTGTGGTTTAAATGGGTTGGGAAGAGTCTATATCTCCCTTTCTCTGACTGCTCCATGTGCTGGCTTTGCACAGTTACTGTCCAATCTAATTGTATTTTTATCGTGTGGAAATGACCAACCCACAGAAGAGTCGGCTCTTTGTCCTCTCCTTCATTTCAAGGCTCATTTCTTCCTTAGTCATGACACTGGCGATCTTTTGTATTTTTTCTTGGGTCACAAAGGAGTGATCTGGCAATGACTGGAGTTTTTGAATATGATATGTATCTCCCAAGTAGCTTCAGCAGAGTTCAGAGAATGGTCTCTCAGAATCAAACATCGCTCAAAAGTCACATGTTCTCAGGTGAAATAAAAAGAAGATATCTAAGAGTAGCTTGAAAACCAATAGATTTTAGTCAGATCCCATGAAGATAGCTCTAGTTGCTCTAGGGAAGGAGAAGACGAGACTGGAGAATGAACAGTCTTGCATGATTTAGTTACTTGGAAGTTGGGTAATATCAGACATCCAGTTGCCTCGTAGGACCGCAGATCTAGTTACAATAAACACAGTTAATCCATTTATGATCAAAGCAGGGCTACCCTGCTCTAAACACCTTGCCTAAAATTAGTGTTGAAATGATGTTTGCACTGCCGTTGTATGACGATGCGTTTAGCATCAAAGCAGGCTCCTGATCAAAAGGATGAGTTGGTTCCTGGTTTTTCCTGCCTCAGTCTTGTGTCTGTTCTTCTACCATGCTGTGATGCAGCATGCAGACCCTCCGCAGATTCAGGTGGCACCATACTCCCATCCTCGAGAGCCAAATGCGCATTTATTGATTTTGATTTTTTTTCCTCTCTGAGAGAACAGCAGAAAACCAGGGGAAATCTGTCTTAACTGAAGCTTCTCTAAGAAATGCATGTAGACTGGTTGGCTTACCAAAAACGGATATTTATTCCTCAGACTTGGCCACTGAGTATCGGCATGGTCAGGTTCTGGGGGAAACCCTCTTCCAATGTGCCAAAGCAGACTTTTCCTTGTTTCCTGAGGGTAGCTAGAGAGTAAGCTAGCACCCTGGCCTCTTCCTGAGGGAAAACACTGGTCAGCACTCTGTTCCTGTGGCCTAATTACCTCCAAAGGCCCCGCTCCAAAGGCTCCTACGCTCTGGATTAGATTTCAACAAGTGACTTTGGGCAAGTCAACTCACAAGAAGCAGTATTCTACTAACTCTCACTAAGTTACTTTTGACACTTTAAAAATTCCACTAGAGTAAATTTGAATTCTTTGAAAGTTACTATACCTATTTCAACATAGATGAATGGATGAGGAGGTGTGAGTGATCAAAAATTCTAACAGGTTTACTATGTGACAAATTATTAACTTATTTGACCTTGTACAACACAATTTCTAATGAGCACTATTTTTGCTCCCACTTTACATACAGATAAACTGAGATAAAGAAATCACTTACTCAAGATTATCTCACAGTTAGTTAACTGAGGATCCAGAATTCAAGCCAAGGGTGAGGGTATCTGGCAAAACAGTCTGAACACTCTATCAACTAGATGTTTTCGTTTTTTAAAATGCTGTATGTTTGTGTGTGAGTGTGCACATGTGTAGTATGTGAATGTGTGTATATGTGTGGGGGTGGTAGACATAACTATGCTCATATGTGTCGAGGCCAGAGCTTGATCTCAGAGGTTTGGTCTCTGTCACTCTTTACTTTATATTTTGAGGTTGGATCCTTCATTGCCCTGGTGCTCACTAATCAGTCTGGCTGACCAATGGGCTGTGAGGATCTATCTCTGCTCACCCAGTACTAGCATTACAGACATTCACGTTCATCTCTAGTGACATATCTAGGTGCTAGGGTTCAAGTCCAGGCCCTCTTACTTGGACTCAGAGCCTTCTCCCTAGTCCCAACCAGACTTTTACAGCAAGGTTAAAGCTCTGTTTTAAAGGCTTTCTGATCCAGAACACTTTACACACAGATACACACACACACACACACACACACACACACACACACAAGTTGTGAAATCTTAACAGTTGAATACAACAGAAGTAAGTTTCTCAATCATGCTGTGTCCTCAGCAGCTGGCTGCAGAAGTTGGGTTGCCTGCAATCTGTCAAAGACTCAAGTAAATGGAGACTTTACCTCAGCAGGCACTTGCACAGGAACCACCACCATGTGACAGGTGGCAAGCCACAAGAGAGTTAAACATTTATATTACCTTGACCAGTCTAGCCCATGTGTCCCTAATCCATCTCAAAAGAGTGAAAACAAACAAACAAAAACAAAACTCCAAAATATAAATAAATGAAAATAAAATTTAAAATAGAATCATGAGAGATCACAAAAAGGGGGCAAGTAAACACAATCTTAGGTTTCCTAAAAGGGTGAGGTTAATAGACGTTAGATAAACAGCACTAATGAACTAGCTGGTCTTGAACCCGCAGAGATCTACCCACCTCTGCCTCCCAGGCACCGGAATTAAAGGCACCAGGCTCAGCTACTTGTTAGTTTTGTTCGTCATACTGATCTCACTTAAACACTTTTAAAAGGTCTGTTTTAACTTTTATTGTATGGGCATGCATGTTTGGCCTGCATATATGTGCATGCATGTCTGGTCTGCATGTATGTAAATGCACCATGGGCATGTTGCATGCCTGGTGCCAGTGGAAGCCAGAAGATGTTGGATACCCAGAAAATGGAGTTACAGATGGTTGTGAGCTACCACGTGGGTGCTGTCAACTGAAGCTGGGTCTTAACCACTGAGCCATCACCCTAGTTTCTCTTGTTTTTATTTTTAAATATTAATTTTATGCTATAATAGGGCTTGGAGAAAGCACAAATTCATATTTTTACCAAGGCTAGTGATTTCTGTTGGAGTTATCCAGTAAGTTTTTTTCACTTACATTTGTTATCATCAGAAATAAACGCCTTCTTTCCTTTCTATTAATTAATGGCTTTCCATGCTTTTATTCTTGCTTTTGTCATTAAATTGTTTTTATTTTACATAAAATTTTTTCATTCATTCAAAAATATCATTTGCCTATTTTCAACTGATGTGAACTTTTCAACATAGTCTATACATAGGCTTTGGGTTTTTTTGTTTTTGTTGTTTGTTTGTTTGTTTGTTTTTGTTTTTCGAGACAGGGTTTCTCTGTGTAGCCCTGGCTGTCCTAGAACTCACTCTGTAGACCAGGCTGGCCTTGAACTCAGAAATCTGCCTGCCTCTGCCTCACAAGTGCTGGGATTAAAGGCATGTGCCACCACTGCCCACACATATGCTTTTTTTAAACTCACAGATATTGGTAATATTTTATGTATTTGGTTGGCCTTTTCCTAGTTATATTTTTTAATCAGCAAAAGTGCTTATTTTAATTAAAAATTCCATTTAACTAATATTTTCATTTATGATTATGATATTTTTGTATTTTATTTGAGAAATGTCTCTATGCTTAATATTAATATGCTGTATTTAAAAGGTCATGTTTTTCCTTCTACATTTGGGTCCATGGTTCTTTTGTAACTTATATGTACTTATGGGTCAGGAGTTAAGATATTTATTGTTTGTCATGATGTCGTTCACACAAAACATGTTTTGGCAACAACATTGCAGGTTACGGTTTTCTGGAAATCAAGCTGTCTTTAGTACCTAAGCCTGTTTTCGGATTCTCTATGCACTCCACTGGTTAATGTGTCTGTCTCTGAGCCATGTACTGATTAAAACAAAAATCCTGTGTTTAATTTGCAATTTCATGGGTCAAAAATTGGGACTGGGCTCTAGTGGAAGCAATCCAAGTACTGAATGGATTATCAATCAGCTGTTAGTCAGCAAGAAAGTCCTTTGCCTGGCTAATCCCGGCTGGGCTGAAAAAGTACCAGAGGCTAGTACATACTAACCAAGCAAAATCGCCCAGGTCTTCTTAATTGTATCTGAGAGAACCAGGGTGTCGAATAGAGACAAACAAGTACAGTTAAGGTCTGTACTCAGAACTGGCACAATGCCATTCACGTTTATGCCCTCTTCCCATATCTAACTCAAATTCAAAGGGGAAAGGATATTTCAGTCAGTGTGAGATGCAACTGTTTCCTGCAACCAGCGACACTGCACCCAGTATACCATCACTCACTTCTTTCTCATATTAAAAATACAACCAACATTTTATCTTAATATACCTTAAAGGTTTAATAAATGGCATTAAACCTCTAAGGTATATTAAGATAAAATATTGATATCAGTGATAATAAATGGTGCAAAAATCTCAAATCACATGACTTATGAGGATTAAGCTGAGAATCCACAAAACTCTATCAGATGCATTTAAAGTATTTCTGGTTCTATCTTGATTCATTCTGGTTTTATTTTTTACACCACTGTGCAACTTGAAAGAACCCAATGTGCTTGACAGTACATAACCACTTTTGGTTGGTACATTTTAGTGTACACATCATGTAAAATAATGTGTTACATCTTTACACTTTTGCACATTCGTACAATAAACACCAACCATATCCACCTCTTCCTCTTTACCCTGTCTCTCCTCCTAGTTCCCCTTCCACACAAGGATGTCCCTTTTATTTTCATTATATATATATAAAATACAAATGTACACAATGTTATATATATTATTATAACTGCAAATGATAAACATGTAACATACAATACAACATATAATATAGTAATAATGAATAAAATGTACTGCATATTAATAACTGGCCTAGCTATATATATATGTATATATATATATATATATATATATATATATATATATACACACACACACACACACACACACACACACACACACACACACACACACACACACACACACACACACACATATATATATATATATATATATATATATATATATATATATACATACATACATACATATACATACATACACACTAGCCAAGCAAAATAGCCCAGGTCTTCTTAATTGTATCTGAGAGAACCAGAACCAGAATACATGTATGTATGTATGTATGTATGTATGTGTATATATATATATATATGTGTGTGTGTGTGTGTGTGTGTGTATACACATTCAAATATATGTTCCCCACATAATATCAAGTATGTGGTATTTGCTTTTCAGAGTCTGGTTTACTTCACTTAATATGGTGACCTTCTGTTCTGTTGTTTCCCTGAAATTGAAAGCTGTTTGTTTGTGCCAGAAGGGTAATAAACTATACAGGGGAGAGGTGGTTGATTCCCAGTTGCTAAGTGTTTCCTAACATAGACACATCCTCTGAAATCAAGCAGAGATTTTGGAGCAATCAGTATAAAAGAAAATTCTTGGTACTGAGTTAAAGGGTAAAAAAAATAGGCTTTCAAAATTAAATATGGGTCTTAACTTGGGGAGAGCAGTGCCACTTATAAGGGCTTTTGTTAGGATTCTAAAGCTCTCTTTTGGCTCAGCTGAGGTGGTGCTGTGTGGTATTGGTTACAAGCTCTCACTGGGTCCTTTTCAGTTCCTAAAAACCCAGTTCTTACCTAGCTACTCGGTACTTTGTTTGTATTACTTCCCAAAATAATGTGCTTTCTGGTCATGAGAAAGAACTCTGTTGGAAAAAGAGGACAAAAATATAAGGACTAACTTGTCCTCAATAATGATTTTCAATAATGATTAGGGCCAATCGCTTCAGTTAAGTGTTCTGCCTTGATTTTACACTCTTGCATAGCATACATCTAGAAGATTCTTCCTGGAAACCATTACAATAGTTTTGCCCAGGAAGAGTCATTCCAGTATGGCCACCATGCACTCTGCAAAGTGTGCATTAATCCAAGCAGTGTAAGATTTTTGGTTTCAGGAATGCCAGGAGCTCAGCTATTGGGAACAAGACAACAGGCAGCTGCATAAAGAACACTGGCAGCTAGACACGTTTCTACAAGGAAATTAGACTTGTAAAAAATTTCAGGCTACTCAACAAAGATCTAAATAATAGGTTGAACGCAAAGCACTTCATAAAGGCACACATGCTATGTGATACTCTAGTCATACATTAGTCTATGTGCCGTTATGAATCTATGGACGTGGAGACCTGTACCTACCACTTTTAGTGCAGCACTCACATCTGAAAAAGAACAAGTGAACTCGGCCAATACTAAGAAGCATTTTCAACTTCTCTGTCACATTTTACTTAGTGGATATAATGAATTTTGTAATAGTATTTCATATTTTTGTACATGTTTTACATATTTTATAACTCAGATTTTACAAAAATTCAGTGTGGTGTTCAGACAATGCAGTATTTGGATCACCCACTTGTGCTAAAGTTGATCTCAGATGCTTTTCTGGTGAGGTGACTCTCTCCATCAACACTGAGGTTCCATACTAGGCACAAAAGATGGCCTGATAGGTTTGCTGCATTTCAGGCACATTCCTTTCTGTCCAGACTCACTCATCAATAACTCTGGATTTTCCCTGGGATACAATGAAAACACTCATTGAGATTAGAATGACTTACTCTACACTAATGTGGTCACTTCATTCTTTGCTAATTGAATACTATTGTTTTAGGCTCAATGGCTCCATACCTTTAAACTTTGATGAAAGCATGGGTTAGGGTTAGGGTTAGGGTTAGGGTTAGGGTTAGGGTTAGGGTTAGGGTTAGGGTTAGGGTTAGGGTTAGGTCAGGGTTATGCTAGGGTTAGGATTAGAGTTAGGTTAGGGTTAGGTCAGGGTTATGCTAGTGTTAGGGTTAGGGTGAGTGTGAGGGTGATGGTGAGTGTGAGAGTGATGGTGAGGGTGAGGGTGAGGGTTAGGTTAGGGTTAGAATTAGGGTTAGGGTTTGGGTTAGGGTTTGGTTTAGGGTTAGGTTTAAGGTTAGATTTAGGCAGTGCTCCATTATCAATGAGAAATGTCTTTTATTGTAATAGAGCCTTAGACCATATCATCACATTAACCAGGTCATGCTTATGTGCTTCTTTCTATTGCAGTAGCTGTGAATCACAGGAATTAATTTACATTTACTGTCATAGCTTCTTTATAACAAAAACTTCTGGGGCTGGTGAGATGGCTCAGCGGGTAAGAGCACCCGACTGCTCTTCCGAAGGTGATAAGTTCAAATCCCAGCATCCACATGGTGGCTCACAACCATCCATAACCAGATCTGGCGCCCTCTTCTGAAGTGTCTGAAGATAGCTACAGTGTACTTACATATAATAAATAAAATAAATCTTAAAAAAAAAAAACAAACTTCTGTGGTCTTGTAATATTATACAAGTCTGATACTGATAAATTAGATGGTCCGACTCTTCAAAGGACAATATTCACAGAGATCTTCATTCAGACAAGTAAGGTCTATATTTAAAAATGGACTTTTTAGTTGTATTTAATTCTTTTTATTTTTATTTTTTTCATTTCAAGATTGAGTGCACTCAACAATGTTGTTGGAAGCAGCAACCTCGCTGCCCTAAGACAAATTGTTCAAACAAGGTCTTCTCTGTGATCAATCTCATAAAGTACATATTTAATAATTATCTGTCTAAGGGACTAAATAGGTGAGTCAATGCATAATATTGTTCTCCGTGCAAGCCTAAGGATCTGAGTCTCTGTCCTCAAACTCATGTAAAAGACCAGGTGGGGACACAGGCTGTCTCTTTAACACCAGCCCTGTTGGGGAGGGAGACATGAGTATTTCTGGGTTTGCTAGAAGACAATTTTGCTCTAGATACAGTTAGACATGGTTACAAGAGAATAAGGCAGAAGTAATTCAGCTGAGCACACATGTGTTCCTCTGGCTTCCACCCACACACCTGAACATGCATGTGAGCATGTAGCACACAGCACACATAGCTTAGTAAGAGACAGTTCCTTGCCACTCACGATCGTGACTCCATTCCAAGGCCTACTGAATTTAGTCACTAACAGGATATCAATTAATATAGAATTGCTAGAATCTGCAAGGCGTGACATCCTGTTTATGCAACAGTTAGCAAGTGCTTGGGGGTAGGTAGATATTTAATGGGATCTGAGAACCATGGTTTGCATGTTTTGCACTCATTTCTGTAATGTGCCTACAAGTCTCTTCCTCTTATTTCTTTAGGATTCCTATTATATTTGTGTTCTTTCAAAACCCTCTACTTAACCATCAGAACATGAAAACAGTCCACAACTCCATATAAGCTAGGCCTAAACCAATTCTTCATTCGCACAATGTGAATATTTAAATTTGTGGTTTCTTTGCTACAAAAACATTTTCTCAACATAAATTTTCTTCAGGGGCATTCCTGAGAAGGTTTTAACTAAGCTGTAATTCATTCTTGCATAGCATGTCATAGTAAACTCTCTTGATTGTTGAAAAAAATTGGTACAGAAGTCACAAATGGGTTTTGAGACAGATGTCACAGAAAGTTGAACACCTTATTCAATATACTAGTGTGTGCTTTACTGACTTGGACATTTCTATCACAAATGGATACCTACCTACCTGGGGCATCTGTCTAACATCATGACATGGAAATTCTAGCACCTCAACCGTGATGGATGTCTTTCATTGCATACTGAATATTCCTCTGGACTTCAGTGTCTGCTAGGGTGTAGTATTATACTCCAAGCTTCTTTTTAAACAGCAACTTATCTTCAATCCACCAGCTATGACTGTGCTAAGAATCACAGCAGCCCACATTGTGACTCATCTATGGGGACTTTCCAGATTCTTTGCACATCTCAAGATAAATCTCTGCATCTCTCTGTTTGTGGCACATGTTCCTTAGAAGGAGAGATTCTACAGAGATTCTTCTTCATATGATGAAATATGGAATGTTTTAAAGGTGATGAAACATGACATAGCAGAGGGAAAACTTAATAGAAGCCTCAACTAGGGCTCAGCTCTCATGTGATCCCATGGGATGTCCCTGGAACACAGAGTGTGGCTCCTAGTTAGCCCTCCAGGGGCAGTGTATCTAGACCTCCATGGCTGTCAGCTGACACAGGCTGAGGTCTACCATCATTGGTGATTTAGCTTCTCAGAGAAGGCAGAGCTGACTTGGGATTTGGTTGAGGGCAGTTATCTGAAGAAAGGGAAGCTGTAGGTCATTGGTAGGTTGTTATTAGCTAGCACTGTCAGCAGCTGGATGGTGAAGCAGTGGGTACTGGGCACTCGAGAAACCATCTTAGATTCCCACTGAAGCCCTTTGCTATGGGTTCTACTTAAAATTAGGAACCTTCTAAGCCATGAAGGAGTTAAGCAGACATCGTAG
>CACVCL010021366.1:35000-63065 GCA_902729485.2 Mus minutoides
TAACATCCTAAAGTGGATAGATAGTAAGAGGAGTAGGATGTTCAATAGTGGAACACACTTAGCATGTATATGGCTCTAGATTCCCTAGCAGCACAAAGGGAAAGTATGCAAATGCACTGTGTGTGGGAATAAATGGGGTCTCAGATAGATAGTAGGGCAGCTTTCATTGTGGCCCAAGATTAACAGTAGGGGGCACTCAAAAGGACTCACTGTGTGTATAACATGTCCACTTCAAACACAGACATTCTGTGCAACTATACTTGAATTTATAAAATCTATAGGAGCCACATTGATAGTCACGAAAGGACATAAGAGAGTCTAAGGGAGAGGATCATCTGACAACATACGCCCTAAGTGTTGGGATTCTAATAAGTGCGTTGCTTCAGAGGATGAAGGGTCTATGATAGATAGGTTATAAGGAAACCAGATCCACCCTTCTTAGCTTAAGCTGATGACAGGGTGAGACTGTCTGACCCCTGAACCTGAATATCTCCAACCTCGTTTTTCTTCTACTCACATTCACTAGCCACTGATAAATTTATTTAAAATGTTAGGGCTTTTGGATTTCTTTTTAGAATGCTGGGAGTGTTTAGCTAAATTTGAGAAGAGACTACGTAAGGATGAGGAAGGGCATGCATTTATGGGAACAAATGAACCATAACTACACTAAAAGTAAGACTGCTTTTTATGAGTTGGGTGGATAGACGCAAGTAAAAGGCCTCTTGGTACGGGAAAAGCTCCTTCATAAGAGTTCCTGAAATCACTGGGGAAATTTAGAAGTCTACTTCAAAGTTCTGCTTGAGGAAAGTCCATTTCTTTGAGATGATGGTCATATTATCCCGGCCAGTGTTTTACCTGATACATCTAGAAAATGTTTTTTGTGTAAGACGATATCCACAAAAGTATATTTCAGAAATAAAATTAGATTCACCTTGAGAAATCCACAGAGAAATATAAAACAGCGTAACCTAATAGGCTGTTTCCAAAGAAGCCTGTTTTGATGAGGCATACACCTGCATCTTACAAATTGGTCTTGCAGAATGGTATCTTTTCTCTACTTAAATAGTACATTTGATAAAGGTGTGTGTTGTGTTTTCTATGCCAACACCACTGGAACTATGTGTTCAGGTGGAAAGCACGCAGAATAAATAAGTGCAGGAACTGGAATGAAAGCACACAGTTCAGACTGAGAAGGAAAGTCTCAGTTTTGCTATAGAAATGAATATCCCTTAAGTTCATAGCTCCTAAGCTCAGTTCGTTCTCAGTTTTGAATTTCTTCCACTTTTATTTTTTTTTTTTTTTTGGTCAGATACCTGAATATTTCATGTATATATTTATTTAAATATACATTTATATATATTTATCTTATAATCCTTTTTGCATAAAAATGAGACTTTCTTTTCTCATATATGTTATATAATATATGCATATATTATATTTTTTTGAAATTAAAATAGAATTTCTCTTCTTCCCTTTCCTTCCACCAATCTAACCCATGCCCACTCTTTTTCCTTCTCAAATTCATGGCCTCTTATACTTTACTTGTTACATATGAATAAATATAAAAGTTCAGCTTGTTTAGTCCTCTTAGTGTTGCTTCTGTGTGTGTGTGTGTATATATATATATATATATATGTATATATATATATATATATATATATATATATATATATATATATATATATATATATATATATATATATCCCCCCAGGGCTGAGAACCGGAATTTGATAACCAATTAAGGGACTCATCCTTGGGGAAGATTGCAACTGAAGCCTTCTCACCTGTCTTAGTCAGGGTTTCTATTCCTGCACAAACATCATGACCTTGAAGCAAGTTGGGGAGGAAAGGGTTTATTCGGCTTACACTTCCATACAGCTGTTCATCACCAAGGAAGTCAGGACTGGAACTCAAGCAGGTCAGGGAGCAGGAGCTGATGCAGAAGCCATGGAGGGATGTTCCTTACTGGCTTGCTTCCCCTGGCCTGCTCAGCCTGCTCTCTTATAGAACCCAAGACTGCCAGCCCAGAGATGGTCCCACCCAAAAGGGGCCCTTTCCCCTTGATCACTAATTGAGAAAATACCCCACAGCTGGATCTCATGGAGGCACTTCCCCAACTGAAGCTCCTTTCTCTGTGATAACCCAGCTGTATCAAGTTGACACAAAACTAGCCAGTACAGCACCCATCCTTTTTGTTTTCTGAAATAACAACACTGAAACTTCTTACACATGAACAAATGCCTAGACCAATAGTTTTCGCTCATTTTTGCAAGTTCATAACTCAATTATCCCATTTAAACTAGTCTAAGTCATTTAAGTTACCTCTCCTCAGGTTCATGCATCTGTCTCCCTCAGAGTTTTTGAGGCAAATCTCCGGAGCCTGACTATTTCCCAGAATCCTCTCTCTTCCAAATGTCCCACCTTCTAATCCTGCTCATTGGCCATCCAGATGTCCCACCTTCTAATCCTGCTCATTGGCCATCCAGATGTCCCACCTTCTAATCCTGCTCATTGGCCATCCAGATGTCCCACCTTCTAATCCTGCTCATTGGCCATCAGCTTTTTATTGACAGGTGATGCTTCCACAGAGTTCATAATGATTCTCTCTACAGAAAATTATTTCTCCCACTCTCGGTACTCCTCAGCTGCCTGTAGTTCTTTGTTTAGGAGAGGGGCCCACTGAGTTTCCCCTTTCTATGTTAATATGTCTTTTGATGTTGTACGTGTTCAGGTCTTATTTAGGTAGCCAGATTGACTAAGCTTGCAGCTGCCAGAACAAGAAAAGCAATTCCCCTGCCCTACCCCACACTGAATTCTGAGACAAACCAACAACCAATGCCTAAAAAGGTTATTTGCTGCACCAATTAGAATAAGTCAACCACCCTGGTGCCTAAATCTGCCCCTTACAAAGATATAAAAAGGGTGTTCTTTCTTTGTTCTGGGTCTCTCCTTTGGCCTGTGTGCTGAGAGGAGGGTCCCCAACATGTTGGAATATTAAAACCTCTTGTGGTTTGCAACGACAGCGATCTCAGTGGTCTTTGTGAGTGAAGGTCTCTTGACAAACTACAACAATCCCCCTACTCTTCTCTCCCACATGTGTATTCCTTTCCTCAGATAGTTTTGCTCCTATGCACATTTGTGTGTGTATGTGTGTGTATGTGTATATGTGTGTATATATGTATTGTGTCTATGAATGTATGCATGTATTGTGAAATCTAAGATTCACCTGTATGAGAAAAATATGAAAAAAACAATATATGTCTGATTCTGGCTTCTTTCACCTAAAAGACTAATCTCTAGCTACAGACCTAACAGAAAATTAATACCAAGAATATGTGAATAAGTTAAAAAAATATCTAAATACCAAAATATCAAGCAACCCAGTAAGTTAGCAAATAAAGTGGTTAGTGATGAGATGGTGAAGTACAGGCACCCAGTGACTAGTGTTTGTAGTTCAGGGGTACATAGACATCTGTGCTTACCCTGCAGTATTGACTGTACACAAGCTAAGGACGAATCAGCCTCAGAGCCTGTCAATAGAAGACTGCATAGAAAGCCTAGTGTATATACACAATGGGATTCTATTCGCCCATGAGGAAGAACACAGGGAGATGGAGTGTTACTGCTTGCTCATAGTTAATTTTTTCCCCTCTGCTAATGCAGAAGATATACCCACACTAAACTGTGGACAATAAAAAACTATGCAACCTAAGACCTCGTCATTATGTCTCTGTCAAAAACAGCATTTTTAGTTACTAAAAATACTATTCGCCTAACCTTGTTTGCATAGTGTGAACTATTTCCTTTGTAGTATAACTGCATAGTGTAGCTATAACCACTTGCTATGTAATAACAGCAAATCTGGGAGTTTGATGATCTGAGTCCAGTTCTAAACATACCCACATCACTCTGTCTTCACTTAGGCAAGAGGACTGCTAATCAGGGGGGAGTATTTGGATGTAAGCTGAAGCAAATGCATTGACAGGTCAGGTTACTTTAGAAAATGCTCGATGGAGTTGTTAGCTTCCTACAGCATGCTAAGTCCTTCCCACCACTCACTATTTTGAAGTAAACAGGTACCTAAGCAGGCCTCCTGTCCGAGAGCTATTGTGCTGCCTGCCACGCAGCGCTATGATTATCTGACCAAAACGGCTTATGTGAACAAACGCATTTCAGGAATAATGACCTTAAAGTGCCTGTTGTATTCTAGAGTCGCTCCCTCAAAGCTTATTAGGACGGATTTAGCCGTTTGTAAGATAAAGACTTTGAGTTCTCAAATATTCAAAGAGGAGCACGTGTCTGGTGGGTTTTCTTTTTTTTCCTCCTCCAGAGCATTTTTTTTTCCATCAGAACATTATTACATCCTGGATGCTGAACATAATAAACCCACCTGAATTCTGAAATTAGGCTGCTTTTTTTCCTGTAAGGTTCCCAAGGAAGCCGTCAAGCCATCATCCTCCCAAACCCCGATGTTTTGTCACTCTAGAAAGAAGCCGGTAATTTGTGTTCAGGAATGGAGACTGTCATTTGGGATAAAATTCATGGAAAGAGAAAGACTCATGAGGCAACATATCTCTTGAGTTCCACTAAACATAGAAAGCTAGCTTCTCAGTGCTAGGAAGGGCAGTGTCTATACTCCATCTCTGGCCGTTATCCTGGAGGCCACACAGTTTTCTGATAGCGGACAATTAGGGCCGAGAGCCACGCCTCTGCTTCTGATTGGAGCAAATAGGTCTGTGAGCCATGCCTCTGCCCCACCCCCCAGGGCATCAGTGCTTTGAGAGGCTCAACCCTAATTGGAAAGCACTTGCCATACCTGCTTCACCTTTGCCCGTAAAGGAGAACCAGTTACTCTATTACTCTCTTTCTAGGTATACTTATTTTCAGAAATAAAATTTGGAAGCATACAAAGAAGGAAAAACAGACGTGTTTGTTTGTTCTCCACATTCTGTCAACGTGTACGGAGGCTAATCCAAAGTCCTCTCCTGCCTGCTCTTATGACTCCTACAACTACTAAATGCTTATAAATCCTCCCGGGGGAAAAAAATGTAACATCAGCCGAATTCCCAACCAAGTGAGAAATAAGAGTAGTTACCAATGTGTATTATTTTAAATACCCGAGTAATACTTTTCAACGAACAAAACCAGTGCCATCCTGGTGTACACTTAAAACTTAAGTTAATTTCCAAACCAGGAAATGGGAAAAGGTAACCAGAAAGGGGTCAGTCGTCCAAGAGAGCATGCTTTCACCGCAGTGAGTATAAAACCTGAAATGTCGGCTGAAATTTAAGAAAACATTAAAAAAAAAAAATCAGAGCCTTATAAAATATCAATCACTCTGTAGGACTAAAAATATCTCAGCTTTGAACCTTTTTTTCTAAAAAGAAAAAAAAATTCTTATTAGACTTGAAAGTGTATCCATTGATCCAGCAAGAGCAATTTGCTAATAATTAGGCTGGCAAGGAAAACTTCAGATTTCTCCCAATCAGGCAGAAAGGGGTCTTGAGTTCACAGAAGACACAGAAAGCAGATGCAGCAGCCAACGTCCACGTTCACAAAGTCTCAGGACAGTACGGACTGATGGCAAACCAACTTCCAAATGAAAAATAGCCCCGCTGACTGCTACTTACTCCATTCCAAGACGTGATCTTTAAGTCTGCGATAGCCCTCAGTGTTTTCCTGTCAACTGTACAAAGCATGCAGTTTCCTTTTGGCCTTCCATATTAATAGGAAACGTCAATTTTCCCATTAGACTTTACGCTCTCTGAGGACAAAACCCATGTTTAATTCATCTTCGGTTCTCCGGCGCACATTGCATATGTGAGGCGCTCAGCTGAGGCTTGCGACATGAATGATGTGAGAGAACGCTAAGGCCTCTGGGTATCTCAGAGGCTTGGGTAGCTTAGAGGCTAATGCAGCCAACTCTCTCCAAGGCCTGAAGGGGAAACCTGACAAAAAACGGAGGATACTTTCTTTCTACCAAATGAGCTTTACACACAGACGGTCAGATGATTACAGAAAATATATCGTCGTTTTTATGGTTCTTTCTGGAATTCCAACTGGAAAACATGACACGTGCATATCCTTTATATGTTTCTCTTAAAGCAAACTGCAAATTCACCGTCTTTCCTCTTGTTTGGGAGGCTAGCAGGCCTGAGCCAAGCCCGACTTTGTGGAGAACCAAGTTGACATTACTCTCCCTACAGAGCGCACACTGAAGTTGGAGGTAACTTTCTGTGGGAACTCCGTCTATTCTCCAGCTTCTTGGCTCTGCTATCAACTGCTTACTATGGTGAGACTACTCTTACAGATTCCGTTTCTCTCCCAAAAGGAAAAAAAAAGCCTTTTCCTATAAAATATGTATTGTTTTATATTTTAAAAGAAAGAACCAAATCAATTCCATTTTGAAAGGCACATTAAAAATGTAAGCACAAAGCACAGGGCGCATTTCACAGAAGACTGGAACTGCTAACAGTTCTTTTCTTTCTTTCTTTTTTCCCTCCCTACATCTACCAGAGGAAATTAAATGAAGCCAGTTTGCCTCTGGGGTTTTAACACCATTACAATTCATCTTAATAATGAAGTTAAAATTAACTGAAAGAGGACAAAAATGGAAAAAATTACTCACATTGCTAACATGGGTTTATTCATGGGAAAAATGGATAAAAGTAATATCCTTTGGGCATAGTTAAGCAGAAAAAAAAATCAGAATACAGGTGACCTATGATTGAAGCAGCAGCATCAACATTCATTTTGTGTTTCTGGAATCATAAACGAACACATAGGGCACAGGTCTGCACCAATGTAAAAACATATGCTTGAAATACACACGTGTACACACAATGAAAGATTAATTCATTTGTTGCTGAAAGTCCATGAAATGCTCTGTTAGAAATCAGGTCTATGTCATGTAAATGTTCTAGAACATCTTTGTGGACTCTCTCTAGAGAGGAATAGAAAGACTGATGAGAAGATCTGAGGAGAGGGGAATGGGGAGTTCATGCGACCGGTCCCTTGAAATGTCTCCTTAAGAACTGGGACCCTGATCTTCACCCTTTCCTTTGGAAAGAGAGCTGTGAGCAGAGCACGCCGGCAATCATTTTAAAAGGCCAATTAGAGTCTTTTCAGGAAAGTCAAGCGTCCACATTGGACATTTCAGTGGCGGTAACGGTAGCAGGCAACAGAGCCGAGTTAAGCAATAGACTGCGCCACTTACCTGGCTAGCTGGTGAGACTGAGACCATCTCGTTCATATGCTTCCATGGGAATGTCCAGCGTGCAAATAATTGAAGTTTGGATTGAAAGGAAAAAAAAAAGCCTGTATTTCTAAGTATGCCAAGCTCCAAATTATAGAAATAAAACTCTATGTAATTGTGTGAGAGATGGAAGGAGAGGGAGAGGGAGAGGCAGACAGAGTGTTAATATACTCTCTTAACTTTAAAGTTTTAAAGAAACTAAATATGGTTATCCTAACCCAGAGGACTATCTTCCATCACCCAGTCTCTTCCTCATTCTCCTGATAGTTAATCAGCTTCTATTCCTCCCTCCCTCCATTCTTATCCTTTTAAATATTTAACTTTCAAATGTATGTTGGGTTAAGAATGTTAATATTAAAAAGAAAACATCTGCACATTATCCTGTTCCTAAGATTTTTTACAAAGATCATTTTAGGGCTGAAGAGAGGATCAGTGGTTAGGAGCACTTGCTGCTCCTCCAAAGGACCCAGGTTCGATTCCCAGCACCCATATGGTACTGGCTGAAACTCCGTTTTAGGGGATCTGCTGCCCTCTTCTGTCCTACAAGGGCATGATGCACAGACAGCTCACAGACACATTTTTTTAAAAAGAAGGAAGGAAGGAAAGAAGGAAGGAAGGAAAGAAGGAAGACATCTAATCAAGTGTTTAACTTTCCGTGTAGTTTGAAGAGACAATCAAAATGCAGCTTAGCTAACTGCGCAATGCATGCTCATAAACGTTTTCCACAGAATGCATGTCTGTGTGACGGAAGAGATCATGCAGGTGCAGAAAAGTACCATGGCTAGGTGTTCTGTGCCTGGGGAGAGAGTAAAGTCATATACCACTTTCACTGAAGAGACAGAGGGAGTCATGCGAGATCAGAGCAGGGTGTGCTATGTAACAGGAGGCTCTGGAGCCAAAGCTGTAATATATATATATATATATATATATATATATATATATGCACACTGATTTGTGTGCCACCCCCAAGGGTAGGACAAATATAAATGTCATTTCGTATAACAGCTCTGACAACTTTATGGGGCACAAGATATTTACTATATTCCCATGTAAGAGGCAGCTGAGGTTAGCAGTTAGTTGCCTGGGCTCTGAAATCCTACGGCTTAGATTACGATGCCCCTCCCCTTTTTATTGTTAGTTTCAAAAGCTATCACAAACTGATCATGGTTCTTGACATAAGTTTCGCTTGTAGAGTGGAATTCTATAAACTAAGATCTGGTGAAGGGCCAGTGAGATGGCTCAGTGAGTGAAGGTGCAGTCCTGATACCTTGAGTTAGATCCTTGCAAGCCACATAACAGAAGGAGAAAGCCAAGTCCACTATAAGAGCCTGTCTTCTGAACTCCACAGAGTTTGTAGCAGCACCCCCAAATTCATACACATAGCGCACACATGTGCGTGTACACCCCCCCATACACACACACACAAATAAGTAAAATAAATCTTTAAAAAGATTTAGAGAAAACATAGTCACATAACAATTCGAAAGGGGAAATTTTAAAATAAAACGTTTGGCTGCGGTGGAATCATTACTGGTAAATGAAAGTATCATTAAGACTGGTCCTCTGGCTGTTTCAAGCTTTCTGCCTCCTCTTCCATGTTTCCTGAGCCAAAACCATAAGATTCTGAAGTACATAGAAAAAGCAGATACAGAAACTGAGGTTGTAACACTCAAGGTATAAGCCGTCCACAGCTGAGATCTGGATATCATTAGAAAGGATAGATTAATGGTACTTGGACACACTCCAGGAACTCTCCCAAGGACAGGGTAGAATTAGGAAGGACAACCTCTTCCTCCTGCAATGTTATTAGTGTCCATACCAACTGGTGACACGAATCCTTGAGAGGCCCAGAGGCATTTTCACAGAACAGAAATGAAGGTTGGATTTGTAACTAAAAGAAGATGAATGGAGAACAAACATATTAGCCATAGACATTTGATAGTCTTTAGAGTGTTACAGTCCTTATAAAGACTTACACTCAGCTGCTGTGGCTCATGGCCTATATCTCATCCACTGCACAATGTCTAAGGAGCACCTCCGATTTTCTAATTACTGTGTTACGAATTGAGGATTCATTGCAGAACAAACCCAGCACAGAATATCAAAGAAAAGTAATGTGAACTGTAAAATTATACCTTTAAGATGGTATGAGTAAATAGAAAACTCAAGGCATTTGCCAAGTTAGTGTGTGCACATATGAAGGTAGGGGTGTGTGTGTAAGGGTATGTATGTGTAGGTATGTGTGTTTAGGAGTTTGTGTGTGTAAGGGTGTGTGGAAGGTGTTGTGTGTACATGTATATGTATATGTGTGTGTGTGTGTGTGTGTGTGTGTGTGTGGCGTATGCATTGGTGCCAGGTCACACACTCATTTTTATGAATGTTTTATTTTTCTTGTGCCTGCATGAATTCCCAGAGCTTAACAATACATGCACATGGAAACTGTGCTAGACAGTACATGTATTAATCTATACTGGTTAGATTGTTATCACAGCTCAAGCTTACGATTGCCACTAAGCTTCGCCTGTGCAGAACATGGAAAAAGGGAGAGTAGAGAAGGTGTGGATGGCTGAGAATAGCAGGCCTGCCTTAAGATAAGATCGTGGGAGCGTGCACAGCTGTGTAGGCGCAGGCCCCCATCAGTCTTCATCCTTCCCCTTTGGGGTACACATCAGATCTGGAAAGGCTTAGAAATGCAAACTTAAGGAGGAACTATAAACACTGCCAGGGTTGTATGCTTAACGTCACCCCAGAAATCCAGCATACGCCCCAATACCCAAGGGTGCATTCTGCTAGTGTCTGATGGCAGATAACCAGCAAGCTGTATGTAGAAGTCACAACCTAAGAGATCAGCTGCGTTTTAAAATAGCAATGTGTGAGCAGGTGGCCAAACTTTTTTTGAGTTTGTTCTCTGGTACATAAACTTGATTAAATGTTGGAGACTAAGTAGTGTGCAAAATCACAGTGACCTAGATTCTTTATAGTAAGAAATGCATTAATCGAATGATCTCATTAGTGACTGTAAGGACTATCAATCCAAGAGAGTAAACAAAATGCGAAGATGGAGCAGGAGCTCAAGGAAGAAGTCTCTGGAGAATTTAGATTTTTTTTTTTTTCTGAGAACAATGAGCAGCCATTAATGAGACCAAAAACTGGAAGCAGGGAAATTACGTGATGAGGTAAGATGAGGTAGCTGAGGACCTGTTTTGTGTCGGGAGCTCTCGGAATACAGACACGTAGCAAACTGCAGAAAGACGAAGGAGAGCCGGGTAACAAGGGCAGAGAGAATAAAGGGCATCCCATGGCCCTATAAGGGGTGTGTGTTGAGGAAAGAGATGGCCATTCTCTAAATAGGTACCAGGCAAAGAAATGTCATCAGTGTGTATGGGGGACTGGATTGTGTGACAGGGCTTCTTTTTTGTAAGGCCAGTCTAGATGGAGAATGGAATGGCAGTGTCCCAGGGGAACAGCATCACCGGAAGGAGTCACGGAACCATATTACGTGCTGGGATGAAGACGAGAGATAAATAGTGTCTATTGTGCTTGACCTCAATGGAGTGAATGAGAAGTAAAGGGGCTCTGAGGTGAGCCGGACAGACAGAGGTAATGAATGTTGGCACAGAAGACCTTTCAGGAGGAGATTCAAGTTCTCTTCCAGCAAGAAAGTAAACGGAGGGAGAGCAGCATGAGCGCTCGACGAAATCACTTGAGAGTTTACATTATCCTGCTGACTGATACCTTTTCCTAGAAACCGATTCATTTCAGCAAGCAATTTGAAAAACAAGACAAAGAAGACTTTTAATTATTAAGACCTGGAATTGGCACAAATGTGGTTTTCTGCAGTTAGATGAAACTGTGAAACTGTCCTAAAGAGTATCTCCCACCCAAATGAATAATATTGTAAGCCTCCTGAAGGCAGAAACTATATTTCATGGCATTTGTCCTCAATAAGTCCTTGTTGGGTTATTGAATCATATGAGATGTTAAAGTGAATAAAATCATATAATAAAGTCTTCAACCCAAAGGCACCATAGAAGTCAAGTCAAATTGTCTCCCTTATTTATTTACTTATTTATTTATTTATCATACAATATATTTTTATCATGTTTCCCCTTCCCAAACTCCCAGATCCTTCCTTCCCCCTTGTTCATTCCCTCACCTTTCTGTTTTATGTTGGCTTCTGATGCCTGCCTGGAATGTGATTCACACACACACACACACACACACACACACACACACACACACACACATCAGACTCAAGGTATCAGGTCCTATGTTGAGATCCTTGATGTGTTTAAACTGAGTTTTGTAAAGGTGATAAGCATGAATCTATTTTCTCTACATGTAGCCATCCAACTTGACCAGCACTGTTTTGTTGAAGACGCTGTGTTTTCTTCAGTGTGTACTTTTGTCTTCTTTATACAAAAAAAATTAGATGTCCACAGGTATTTTAACCTACGTCTGGGTCTTCAGTTTGATTCTGCTGATCAATATGTCTGGGTTTGTGCCAGTACAATGCAATACCGTGCTGCTTTTATTACTATATCTCTGTGGTGTGACTTGGAAACAGATATGGGGATACCTACAGCAGTTCTTTCTGTTGAGGTCCAGGAATTGACTCTGAAACCACACAAACACCAATCTCAGTCAGACAGGGATAGTTTGTTGAGCATACACCCCAGGACTGGTCAACCAGAATCAGGAACTGAACCATGACCCCTAGTTAAGATCCAACAGGGTTTTTAAGCCCCAATTCCACAAACATGTGTATCAAGAAATTTCACCAATCAGGATTTAGGGGTAAGGGATTTCCATAGGAACATGTCTTTGTTGTGCATTTATCCTGCTCCCATTGGTTAAGGTATTCAACTGTGGCAGGGGACTTGCCTTGTCTAATATCCATGTCCTAACTTGTCTACCAGGATGGGACTTGTCTCATGTCATAATTTGCCAACCAGAGTGTCAGTAGTTACCCAAGGACATGTCTCTTTCTGCCAAGTAGGATGTCAGTTCCCAGGGAGGTCTTGGGAACTTAAACTTTAGTTGACCACTACACAAAATGGGAGTCTTGGGCCAAATAGTTTCTTACATTGCTTCAGTTATCTCTCTTGTTCTGGGCTCTATCCCACGGGCAGCTTATACCATAGAAGCTTATAAACAGGTTCAGGAAGTGATGTTGGGTGGTTAGTTCGGGTCCAAGATAACTGTGGGTAACTATACAAAGCAGTTTACTGATTTCTATCATGATTGGTTTCCAAGGGCATAAAACATAACATAATATGTAACCAACTTGGCATTAGAAAGTTTCCTAGTAACAGCAGAAACATGAGAGTTTCCTTATAATGACAGGCTAGCCAGGTAACTGTTACTCAAGCCTTAACATTTTACCTAGGTCTTAATATTCCATCTAGGCCTTAACACTTTAATATTCAGGAATGTTTTGGCTATCCTGGTTTCTCTCTCTCTCTCTCTCTCTCTCTCTCTGTGTGTGTGTGTGTGTGTGTGTGTGTGTGTGTGTGTGTGTGTGCATGTATTTTTCCATATGAAGTTAAGAATTTTTTTCTCAATTTCTTGAAGGATTGTGTCTTCTATGTTAAATGTCTGAGAATGAACATCATAAAAAAACAACACCAAACCTTGAACTTCTCCTTCATAGAAAGGAGGCGCTTCTCTAATAGGGAGCTTCCTTTCTAGTAAAGAACTCAGAGTTCCCCCTTACTCTATGCTGTTGGTATCTACTTTTATCTGCCTGATCAAAAAGAAACAACTAGAGCTACTTGGTATGCTTTCATAGCTTGACCCAGAGTTTTAACAGCCTGGACAATATAGTGAGAACAATCTTAAGAAAATTAAATAAGTAGACAAAAACTTTACTGTCATAAAGACACATCACATTATGAGCCAATGGAGACTTGTGCTCATTGACTCTGTTGCCTTCTGGTTTAACTACTAACCTGACTATTCTTTCTAGGGCCAATTCTTCAAAATGTTCACTGGTTCCTACTCTTTCTCACATAAACAAGCCATGCATATTCATTCTCTCTCTCTCTCTCTCTCTCTCTCTCTCTCTCATGCATTACTGACCCTTACCTTCTTTACAGACTATTTCTAATAAGACACAAATACATTATGTTTTATGTTTCTAAAAAGACTCCCTTGTCCTCTTCATAAACCAACTGTTCCCTGTGCTGCCTGTGCCTGGACTACTTGATGCCCCAACCTTATCTGCCCTTGGAGGTTGGAGGTGAGATAGCTCGGAGTCAAGGACACAGACACCAGGAGCAGGTGAGGGACACCGCAGCAAGTTCATCTGAGCACTGCTGCAAGCTCCTTTAATACCCTCTACCCATGCTCCATTGGTCCCAAGAAAGCATCTCTTCTACACAGCAGCTCCTGATTGGCTGGCTTTGTCTGCATCCGCAATCCTTGGTCTCTCGGGCAGTCCTCAATTAGGCTCTCCTGCAGGAGATGCTTTTACTACAGTGAGGCCCCCAGTGTTTGCATAGAGGTGGCCCTGCCTTCCCTGCTACGTCCCTGTACAGCAAAAAGGACTGGAAGAACTGTGGATGCACCCTGTCTGTGGATACACCCTGTCTGTGGATGCACCCTGTCTGTCTGTGGATGCACCCTGTCTGTCTGTGGATGCACCCTGTCTCAAATACCTTGTCTCCCCCTTTCTCTTTAAAAGTTTGTTTCCAATGCTACAATGAAGGTTCTTTGGCCATAGTCATGATCAATCGCTACATTTTAACTGTGTCTTTGTTCCTTGGTCATTGCTACCTTGACGTTTCTGGTCCACTCCCTTTTCATGTGCACCTTTGATCTTTCTCTTTCCTTGCCTTCCAATATAGAATCTCCAGCAATTCTTCTCAGCACTACCTTCTAAATAAATCCAACAATTCCTCAGTGTCTTCACGTCTGTCTATAGAGTCGAGGAGTCCTGCTCTGCCTGGATCGCTGTGTCACCTGCCTGGACTTAATTGATTCTATATGTGCTCTACTGGACACATGAAGGTTACCAGAGCTTTTAAGACATTCTATGCTCTTATCACAGAAGAACTAATTGTTCAGCTAATTATTTTTGTGTCCTGTTTCCAAGCCTAGATTAAATTTAGAATGCCCCCTGTTGTTAACTAGCTGTGTGGCTCAATTTTAGACAGTAAAATAGAAATGTAATATTTGCAAATGATGAATGTAACCCCACCACTACCACCACCACCACCACCAAAGCATTACATGTAAGACTCCCTCCCTGGATTGCTGTAGCATGCAGGAAGGTTGCTCATGGGTAAAAGGAGGCCAAGTATCTGGGGTAACTAATGATGAGGAATGATGTTCAGTTTCACATTAGCAGTAAATGGTCTTGTTTGCATCTAGTGCTAAGACATATCTTTAAATTTTTTATAAGAGTAACTAGAATTTCCCTAATTACCCAATGCTCTCTGGTTTAAAAAAAAAAATACACTAGATCCCAAATATTACATTTAGGATAAATATGAGCTGTTTTGGTGTTGCTAGGGCCTGGTGACCTTGAGTTTTGCTCAGGCTTGTCCTCCCAGGCCACCCTCACTCAGTGTCAGCCCTCTTGTGCACACTACCCTCTTGTTTCTCCTAAAGTACACAAAGCCAGCTCTTGTCCCAGGAACTTTTTCTGTCCACCCTCCCACCCCCGTTTCTCATGTTCCCTACTGCCAGGGACTCATTTCTGATCAAATTTTAACTTAAAAACAAAACATAGCTCTAATTTTCTGTTTTGTCTTCACAGTTCTCAGCTCTCCCTGTAAGTATGCAATCATTTATTTCCTTACTAATTTACTACCTACAGGACGCAGTTTGTCACTTGCTGCAGGACTCAGTCTATCCCAGAAGCAACACCCCTCTAAAATGAGAATGGGAGAATACTGAAATCCTGTCTCTGCCTGTGATAGGTTTCCCCGGCTTATGACTGAGTTCTGTGAAACATTTTCTGGGGAAAGAGAGTAGGTATCTCCTCAGGATAGGAAATGAGCAACAGAACAAAGTAACAATGTCACGCAAGTCCAACTTAGAGGAACAGGAGTCTTGCGGGAATCACTTAGCAGGGCCAACTCCAAGGTAGGCACCTCTGACCCATCCACCACATCCTTAGAACTATCTCTAGGACACTGTAACCCACGATGTTAGCTACACCTTGTGCGGACGGGCAGCTCCCTGTGTGTAGGCAGCGCACCGTGTGCAGTCAGCTCACAGCACGCATGCAGGTGGCTCAGCGCACGAAGGCGGCTCACAGTGCACAGGATGGAGCATATCTTCTTCGGTCTTCATTACTCATGTTACTTTGTTAACTTTCTTGATTTGCATGTTTTGATGAAGCAAGTGCTTAAGAGCCTGCTAAGAACTGAGACCTTCAGGCTGATAAACCATTTTTTTTTTTAATCCCTGAATCCTACCACATAAGCCTGGAAACACACCCATATCTAGCAGAGCTTTTAGGTAAGAGTTTGGCTAGGAACACCTTGTGTGGCGGTTTTAAGGGAGTCTGAATCCTGAGCACAGGTAAGCCTTGTCTTTGCTCCGCAGCCACTGAAACCATGCAATAATGCAGGCAAGATAGTTAAGGCTGCAAGGTTTGTTAAAGTTTGTTACACAGAAAAACGTGTCAAGTGCATCCTTGTAGATCAATTGATCTGGATGGGCAAAAAAGGAAAGGAAAGAAATATTTAGGAACCAGGTAGTGCAGCACAGAACTTCAGAAACGATATGCTTGCTTAAATGCCAGGGGGCACTAAAAGGCGACCTGCCGTTTGTACACAGTGTTCTCTAGCTCTGCGCTCTGTCTATTTGTATGGACAAAAGTCAACTGCTCCTAACATTTTCCCAGCCATCCTCAGCGATGACTGTGAAAACAGAAAATAAACATCGCATTGTTTCCCCTTTATCCAGCGCCCTCGTTTTTTGTTTTGGTTGCTGGGATAAGATGCCCCAGCAGAGGGCAACTTAAAGGAGAAAGGGTCTATTTGTCCCAAGATCGCGGGTTAAATTTCCATTATCCAGTGGGAGTTAAGGCCAGAATGAGAAGCTAGCCTCATCTCATTAACAAGGAGAGAATCAAAGCATGCCCCACCCTCAGAATTGTCTCTGTCCAGGGATGCAGCCCACAGCTCCATATCAGGGAATGGTGCTGCTCTCTTTCATGCTGGGGATTCCCACAATGATCAACGCAGTCAAGCCTATCTCCCAGAGTTCTGAAGGGACTCTAGTCAGCTTGCAAAGATGGCTCTGGCAGGCCCTGCCCTTCTCCCTTATTCCCTCTCCCTTGCTGAAACAAAACCAAAAACCCAAAACAAACGAAAACTATTAGATTACATTCCTAAAGCTAGCCACCAAGGTCTAATCCTTTATTTGGTCACTTCCTCCTCCTGAGGCTGACTACCAAGGTCCAGCTCTCAAAGTATTCAAGTCCAGCAAACAAAAGCTCACCTAATGGACATGCCCAATTAAAACGAATCATCTTATCCTAACACAGGGTTTCCTCTTTTCTTTTTATAAACCGACATTTTCCTGTGTTCTGTGCCTGTCTCCTCTCTATCCAGAGACAGCCCTTTGTCCTCCAGAGCAAATAATTCCTCCTCTTTCCCTTGGTCCCTTCCCCTTCTCTCTCGTTTTCTATCTCCTATCTGTCTCATTTCCTGACCCTCTCCCTCTGGGACAAATAAATTTCCTTTATGCTGAGAACTTGGTCTTGGGGGGTCCTGAATGATACCGATGATCTCTTACCACAGTCATAGACCAACCTAATGTAGATAATCTCTCATGGAAGACTCTCATTCCAGGTACTTTGTGACAAGGTGACACTGAATGTAACCATCATACCAAGCCAGTAGCAACATACAGGAAAGCCCGCACCAAGGCTTGGTTCAGGAACTGGCGTTTCTATTTCTCCCACTTTGTAAGTATATGACTAGAAATAAATATTCAGAAGCCCACCTACATTGCTCTTGCTGCTTTTTATATTTACTAAGTTAAAAAAAAGAATACATATTATGCAAAGCTTAGCTTTTGATCCTCTGTGGTCTTGGTCTATTTTTGTGCTTATAAAATGCTCTGTTCCATTAAATAAAATCTTTACCAAAAAACCCAACTCTTGTTGCAAAACATTATATTCCTTCTATGTTAGATAATTCTGTAAATGAAAAGAAAGGTTTTTCCTCTACAGATTAAACATATAATAAAATAAAAGCAAATGGGGTTGGTGGCAAATTTTCATCTCTTTTCTGCAAAATAAATGTGCACAATTACCTGACAACAGAGAAAGCCATCCAGTCTGCATTCCTAAAGTAGTGTGGTTTCTAACAAAAAGCTGGGGACTTAACAAGTTGTCTAGAGCAGAAGAGAGTAGAAGCCTCTGCCTGCTGCACCTGTGAAGATGCATGATCGATACTAAAATGATCACTGAAGGTGAGATTAGTGCCTCCTTTGGCGATTGATTAGCTTTTGCTTTCAAGAGATTTCAGCTAGAGGAATATACAGCTGTCAGCCAAAGCTACTCCCAGGGTCCGAGCGTCAGAATGCAAGCATATGTCTGAATATGTAGAGTCGCTTGGTGCTAGAGCATCTGACTTCCGTCCTCAACCCCACATAAAAAATAATAAGGATCTCTGACAATGGGGATTGGGTTATCAAAGCAACTGCGTCCCCAAAAGACCCGAGGTTCTCACTTCTCGCGTGGAGATCTTAAGCCAGTTTCATTTTATTATGAAAAAGACTAATGTCCCACACCTGCTCCTTTCAATGAACCACCAGACAGCTGCTTAGTGTTGAGAACATAACAGCGCCGGAGCACAATACCACAGCAATATCAGCATTTGAGTGCCAAGAGGGAAAAGACCACTATAGCAAAACAACAACAAACAACAACAGAAAACAAGTACATCTTTTTTTAAATTTTAATTTAATACCATTTTTTTTTATTCTTTACACAACTGATTATACACAAAACAAAGATTTAACCAGCTGAAAATTTTCATGCAATGGTCTTCCCAGTATGGTAGGTGGGAGAAGTTTTTTTCTCTTCAAATGAGAGAGGCCATTAATATCAGAGCTAATCTGGATTCAGGGAATTGGAGAAAATGAAGATAAAAGATTAGAATTGAGGTCTATTTGAATCTGTTCTATCTATTGGGTGAAAGACAAGGACGGAAAGAATGTTTCATCTATTAGATGACAAATGCGAGAGCCATCTGAGTGACAACTGTATTGCTCCCTCTTGGAGCTAATTATACCTTTGTATCACATTCAGAAAAGAAGACACAGAGTTACCTTCAGCAAGTACTTATTTTAATTGTTCCATAGTGAACTTTTTTTTTTTATAGGTAATTGGGTTTTTTTTTTTAAGTGAGTACAAATATCTCCTGTCCTGATAGAAGGCTGAAGGTGAACAGTTATTTCTTCTGAAGAAAAGTTTTGAAATAATGTAGTTGTTGGTATCAGGTTTCTAGCAAGGTCCAAATGCCGCACGACTACAACCTTAGGAACTCTTGGGACCGAGTGAGGAAGAGGAGTGGTAAGTTCATTACCACTCTGGCCAAGATAGAAAGGTTCTACAGGGGAGGTGGGGGACAGAGAGAGAGAGAGAGAGAGAGAGAGAGAGAGAGAGAGAGACAGAAAGATAGAGAAAGAGAAAGACAGAGGGAAAGAGAGAGACAGAGAGAGAACTTTTAAATAGACACTTTTATGTAAATGAGTGTTTTTCCTGCCTGTATATATGTGTAACATGTACATGTAGTAGCTGCAGGAACCACAAGAGGGCATGAAATTTTCTAGAATTGGAGCTACAGACTGTTGTTAGTTGACACATGGGTGCTAGGAGCCAAACCCAAGGCCTCTGCAAGAGCAACGAGTGATCTTAACTGCCCGCTCATCACTGAGCCATCTCTCCAGAAGAGAGAAAGAGGGAGGGAGAGAGGGAGAGAGAGAGGGAGGGAGGGAGGGAAGGAAGGAAGGAGAGCCAGATGGCCAGAGGGAGAAAGAGGGACTGGGGATGGCCTCTAAGGAAGAGCAAGGATGGAGGAAGGGAGAAGAAGAAGGGATAAGGAGGAGAGGGAAAGGGGAGTTTAAATTGATTTAAATTTTAATTCTGAGACTTGAACTACTCCATGAAGGAATGGCTTTGAATGAAGGGAGCATGGGGTTTAATCCAAAGCTATGATCTGTCCTCATGCAAGAAAGGAGATCTACACACTCTCTCAAACAACTAAGAGCTAAGGTGCAGATGAGCCTCTCACTCAGTCTCCATGCAGGTGGCTCCACCAGGCATTCGTGGCACGTAGAGCAATGATGGAAGTGTGCTACCCAGCAGGGCCGTTACTTTATTATTGTAACTGTTTAGAGCACCCAGCACACAGTTACAGCAAATCAAACCCTGATTATGGCTAGTTACTGTTGTTTTCAATGTTCTCCAATCCATCTCTTCCTCCAATGCCCTATTCCATACAGTTGGGCAGACTGCTTTACCACCATCATTCTGTGCAGCACTTGTAGGAGCTCTGCAAATATTAGCAGCTAATACCTCTCAGCTAAGCCATGTAAAGCTCCCTGCTTAAATAACTCGCCTACAGTCACTGTGTTATTTAAAACCATTTGACTAGTTTTTCTAGAAATTAGAAGAGCCAGGACCCATAGCAATCAGAACTAGAATGCTTATTTTAAAAAGTAAGGTAGCCTCATGAGAGGGGAAGAAGCTTTCTTAAGGGGCAGAGAGGAGGGACACATGACATGAAAACAGAGGAGATAATAAAGGAGGGAGGGAGGGAGGGAAGGAGAGGAAGAGGGCCTCTAGAAGGACAGGCAATAAGAACAAAGCATATTCTAAAATACTGCAATGAGACCCACTGCTAAATTTAAAAAATAACAAAATTTGAAATGAGAATTTCTTCCTGTGACACCCACTTACTGACCACCAGTTATGCTACACAAATCGACGACATGTTTTCTCCCTTAAAGAGCACATTCCCAATATAAAAAACCTTGAACAGATTTTTTTTTAAAGGCTGATGGAAATGACATCTGTATCATACGTGATGAAGACATTCTTCCTCGCAATTCATGACTCTTGCTGCTTCCAAGAACTGAATGTGGGGTGCAAGAGGAAGGATTGGCTTCTCCTCAGCTTGGAGCAAGACAGCAATGAGAGAGGGGGTGTGAAATACTGTATGTGCCATCAACACCGATGCTTTTCGAGAACAGCATGTACATCTGGAGTAGGTATTGATCCTTCATCGCCTAAAGATCTCAGCCTCAACTGATCCATCTTTAAGGCGGTGAAGCTAGATAGCAAGTAAAGCTAAGATACTGAGCCAATTTTCTATCTCAATTTTAACCATTTATTTCAAAATTTACTCTCTATTTTCACAGCACAATAATAATAGAACAAATACTATACATGTTTAGAGATTTATCTAGTGCTTGATCGTATTTTAAATCTACGGAACAAAGTGAATAATTTACCTAAACAGGAATGAATGTTGTCAACCAGACATTCTGAGAAAGATATGCAGAACACAGATTTCCATAGAGGGGGAAAAAACAAAACTTGATTTGTTCTCAGGAAATTGTTACTATAGCTCAGACCCTTGACTGTGGAAGAGTCCAGCAGGTTGATGTGATGACCATCCGGCTGACATGATCACAGAGAAGTTTACACCCCTGAGCTCGGACTCTGTGGATTCCTGGGACTCCCTTGGGTATTTCTGTCTATTGCTTATAGAGATTGTTCCGTTAGGGTTTCCTTAAAGTTAAGAGTCTGTCTCAGGTATACTATAGGAAATCTATACATGCTGTACTGGCTAATTTTGTATGTCAACTTGACACAGGCTGGAGTTATCACAGAGAAAGGAGCTTCAGTTGGGAAAGTGCCTCCATGAGATCCAGCTGTGGGGCATTTTCTCAATTAGTGATCAAGGGGGAGAAGCCCCTTGTGGATGGGACCATCTCTGGGCTGGCAATCTTGGGTTCTATAAGAGAGCAGGCTGAGCAAGCCAGGGGAAGCAAGCCAGTAAAGAACATCCCTCCATGGCCTCTGCATCAGCTCCTGCTTCCTGATCTGCTTGAGTTCCAGTCCTGACTTCCTTTGGTGATGAACAGCTGCATGGACGTGTAAGCCAAATAAACCCTTTTCCTCCCCAACTTGCTTCTTGGTCATGATGTTTGTGCAGGAATAGAAACCCTGACTAAGACACATGCCATACTAATGCTTAGGGTAAAGGCACCAAGAAAGGAAGCTTCCTTTTCTGAGGCCAACTTTATATGAGCACAGTCAAGGCAGGAACAGCTCTATCCCTGTGATGTTCAGGGGGGGCTGCAGCCCCAGAGATAAGATAACAAATCAGCTGAGTTCGAGAAGGCCAGGGTTCTACTCATTGACAAAGTGATCTGCATGCTGTAAGAAAGCAAAAGAAAATCACAAACCACAAAAGCCCCCGACGGGTCATTCTGTGCCGGATGCAATGGGATTCCTGTCATCCTGGTCAGGACAGTTCAACCCACAACACGTTTAAATTTCTAATTTTTTTTTGGCATGAGATTACCTGTTCTTCATTTTCATTCTCACTTGTAGAATGATTGGATTAATTTCTGTACTCTTCTCTGTCTCCTGACATGGGGCTATAAACTTTCCCACCTACATAGTAAAAAGAACAGAGACTCAGCACACAGTGGGAGAGCATGGATCATGAGGGCAACTTTTCCTAAACCCAACCTTCACCTCCTGCCCAGATAAAAATGATTAGGGAGACATTTTACAAAGGTACCAAGCCGGGGGGAGGGGGAAGTTTACTCAACAAGTAATTTTGGAACAGTGGGACACTTAAATAGAAAGAAAAAAAAAAAGAACTTTAACTTTTAGCTTTGATATACTCAGAAAGGAACGATAGCCACTGAAAATAGATGGCTGTCATATATCAGAGTTAAAAAAAAAAACTAAGAAACTTATTGGAAGAAAATTACAAGGAGAAAAAATGTTCTGACTTTAGATCAGCATAATTTTAAGCATGATCATAAAATAAAAAACTAAGAAAAGTAGACACTGTAGGTAGCACGCAAAGTGAATGTGTATCATTTGATCTAGGCACCGCCATATCAGGAGCTCTAGGCCTCCATGGGAATGCCAATGCTGACAGTGTATGCAGAAAATGTCTAACATAGTTCTCTCTCTCCAGATACTGTCAGCCCGAGTGGTGCTCCCCTATAGAGCCTCCTCCCACGGAGAGGAGTTGGATCTGCCTCCTTGTTCAGCCATGTATAGTAACCCGACTCCCAACAAGCCCGCCTCCCTGTTCCACTGTATATAATAAACACACCTAATATACAGGGTGCTGCAGCTGTCCAGAGCCCAGACCACCCGACCCCATCTTTTCTATACGTGCCTTCGTATGTCTGTGCTTTCTTTGGTATCTGTCATTTCTTCGATCCCAGTTAGATAAAAGTCCTGGAGCCACGGAGAAGCACAGCAAGACACTATCAACACATCCTGATCTTCAGATCAAAACAGAAGACATCGCCCGGTACGGAGTACCGAGGGAAAGCATATAACTAAAGAAGACGAATCTAGAATCCATAAAGAAGTCTTAAAATCTCAAGAGAAGACAATACAACAGAAAAAGATGCAGATTATAATAGACACTTTGACAAAGGAATTGAAAATAATGCTATGGGAAAAAAAAATAGCCAACGTCATTTGGGCAAACTCAAAAGCACCAACAGAGCTAACTGGAAAAGTTAAACCGGAAGAGATTGACAAGGTCAGGAGCGGAGAGAGATGTGAGAGAGAGAGAGGTGAGACAGGTGCTGCTAGGCATGCGGAATGGTACTGTCAGTTAAGACACATTTCCAAGTTTCTCAAACATTTTAGTTGCCCCTAGCAAAAACCTAAGTAATTCCCACCATGGGCATCAACCCTAGGCAAACAGAAACTCAGCTCCTTAACAAGGCCCCTGTGTGAATCATACATGCTTCTCCCAGTAAAATAATCTGAAAATAATCCACGTGATTATCAAGTGGAAATTGTAGGATCGACGTCCACAAAATAAAACCCTACACTGCCTAGAAGTGAACTGATCTGTAAACGTGAAACACAACATTACTCGAAGCTGTGGAAGCCCAGCGTTCGCTGTGGAGGAAGTCTGACGAAAAAAGCACACTGAAGGAAACCTGATGCAAATGCACACACGATTTCACGGAAGCAAGTCTGAGAAGAGGCAAATTTTGAATGAGAAAGATTTTACCACAAAGGGGGGGACACAACAATTTTCACAGTAATAGGTAAGCTTGATATATATTGATCACTTCAGGTAGTATATAATTGCTATACAAATATATCCATATCCATATCCATATCCATATATATGGTGTGTGTGTGTGTGTGTGTGTGTGTGTGTGTGTGTGTATGTGTGTGTATAGTTTGTCAGAATTCATTATAAAACTAGATGTTTTCAGGAGATTTTTGTGACATATCTGCATTACACCTCAACGAAGTGTCCTTCTATAAAAATAAAAAGAAAGAAAGTATATTCCTGTGGTATTTATTACCTAGTCCAAATTATTCAACCTTTCCATGAAACTCAGCTCCTCTACTGTAAATTAACTACCCTTCCAGTGACGTGTCCTTTGCAGGCTTCAACTTGTTCATTCTTGTTGCTGTGTAGTAGCCCACCGCATATAAGTACCACTTATATATCCATTCTGAGTTATTTCCAGTGTTAAATAGTGGGAATGCCTTCAACCCACATCTATTTTGCAGTGGGTCATGGTTACTAACACTAAATAGTACTCTTGAATTTTCATCTGTCTATGACTAATGAGGTCAGATAAGATATCACACAAGATAGGCCAAGGTATGGACCACCAGAACTCTCTTTGGTAGTTTAATCCATTACAGTGTCTTTGATACTTAGAATGCAGGGTTTTGGGTTTTATTTTTTTAATGTGTTGTACTGAATTTCATGTGTTTTCCTGTTGTTCCTCCCACCTAATTTGATAACTGGCTCTGATGAACAAGTTTCTAATTTGGAGTCCTTACAAGGATATTCGTCAAGTCTGAGAGCACAGTCTATTGGAATCCTTGGTTTTTGTTTTTTTGTTTTTGTTTTCCAATATAATGGGTGCAGAAGTTTGAGCTTCAAAAACTGAGGACCTATGCATCTCCTTTGAAATAAGTTGTCTGTACTGGAAAAAAAAAAAAAAAAGAACCACGGTCTATGCTCCTTTGATTTATAATGCCACTCCTAGCTCAATGTCTAAATGAAATGCATACAGATACTCAACAAAAGACATTGATGTTACCGCAGGACTGTTTGTCATAGCCCCAAATGGAAACCAGCTAGATAGAGTGGGCATATAAAATGTTTGTGTGTATGTGTGGTGGTTTAATGAGAAATGACCCTGATAGGGTTCTGGATTTGAAGACTTGGTCCCCAGTTGGTGGTGCTGTTTGTGGAGGTTATAGAATCTTTAGGAAGTAAAGCGTTTTTTGCTTAAAGTATGTCACTGGGGTAGGGCTTTGAGGATTGGATAGCTGAACTAGCTAGTTTTATGTCAACTTGACCCACACTATAGTCATCTGAGAGGCGTTACGAAAATGCCTCCAAAGAAAATTGGGCTGTGAAGCTGATTCTTGGCTAATGATGGATGAAGTAGAGTCCAGTCCTTTGTGGGTAGTGCCACCCCTGGGCTGGTGGACTTGGATTCTATAGGAAAGCACTTCTCCATGACCTCTGAATCAGTTCCTGATTTCTGGTATTTGCCCTGATTTCTTTCGATGATGGATTGTGATGTAGAAATATAAGCAAAATAAACCCTTTCCTCCCCAAGCTGCTTTTGCTCAGGTTGCTTCATTGCAGCAATAAAACCCCAACTAATACGTTATTCCTCACCAAACTTCCTGCTCGTGATTTTAAGATTAAAAAAAATGATTCTTTCTGAATTTATCAGCTCAATTAATTAAAAGCATGCTTCTTGAGTTTATTATGTCATGGAGTAATTACACCCCATTAACAGTGATTTCAGTTTTTTAAAATTTAACTATATTAATATCAATCTTTCAAGTGAATCTCACGGAAAATATTTAATAATTCTATGTTGACAGATTCAACTTCATTCCCCCTAAAAAAAATTCTGACAATTTCAAAGTCTGAAAACATTTTAAAATTTTGAATTTATTGGAATATATGTCTGGACAGAATTTGCTGCCATAGCACCTTTCAAAGGCAAAGTCTAGGTGTCCTACTGAGCCAGGACTTTCTGGTCTGGTCTTGTAATGATCCTATATAACCCATATATGGAATAAAATTAACATAATCAAGTCAGCAGACCCCGAGAGACCCTGGCATCTGCAGCTACATACACACCCCTGAGTCATTGCTGACTCTGCCCAGCAGACACACATTGAGAGTCTCACCTCCCACACAAAACACACAGTTCCACTTTGCTTCCAGTGTGATCTCTACTTTGAACTCCCTTGCTTGAATTAGCTTGAGGGAATTTCAGGAATTTTTCAAACAGCACCCTCCCCTCCCTCCTCTCTTCTGTCTGCAAAGATTGTTCTTTGTTTGTTTGTTTACTTTTGTTACAATTGATGCCATTTTGTTTTGAGCTACTTATAGTTCTAATTCAGTCAATAAAAGATAAATAAGACATTTTCTCACCTATACCTCTTAACGATTCCTCTAAGCTAATGCTTTCTGGCCACTTGTGATCTTGAACGTTGTGAAACATAATTCTCATTTTGTTGTCTAAGCAGAACCCTCTTCTGCAACCCAGCTTTGCCACCGAAATTTGTCTCTTCCCACATGCCACGGCTAGAGAAGAATAGGGATCTTCCATTCTGTTCTTTCTCCTACCTAACATCTTCTTGGGTTAAACCCTTAAACCTCCTCCCTGGATTTGCATGCTTGGCCAAGTTAGCAATTTCAAATAACCCCAAAAACTCCTGGGAAAAGTCCTGCTTCCTTCTAGAATATCCACAGCAAATTTCTATGTGCTGAAACGATTACATTTCACAGACGAAGGCTGGAGATTACGACTGAGGCACAGAAAGCCACCATTTCCTGAGGATGAACCCACATTTCCTGAGTCCTATTCAGACCTAGTTCTGCAGATTTGATATTATAAAACAAGAATAATGATTAAAAGTCACTAATTTCTTGGTAACTATAAAATTATCAATAAGTATCTTGTAACTATTCCAATGGATTTTTCCCCAAATCAATTTCAACATGATGTAATTGTAGGGTCAATACTGGGGGTCATTTTTAATGCAGAAAGAGTCCCAGAACAGAATTTATTGCCTCTTAGGTCCCTAATGGACTTACTACTCCTGGTTTAGAATTTCAATAATACTAACATTACCTGCTACATTTTTTTTTCCTGCTTGGATTGCTGGCAACTATTTCTCAGAAGAGAGTATGATCTCCATGCCATGTCTTTAACGTTTCCCAGTAGATGGGTGCCTGCCTTAAGAAAAGGGATGGGAGCCAGTCCTTTTAGATGATCCTTCCCTGCTTAAACGGTATGTATTTATTGTAAAAAGTGAAAACCAAGGTATCTAATGTAGAAACTCAACTACTTAGATGTCGTATTATGGTGAGGAATTATGTCTGTCCAGTGAAATGCAACACTCGCTCCTCAGCCGAGATGCCTCTCTTTATACCAATGGAAAACAAAACAGAAAAGCAAAACTGGATAGAGCACAGAGATCAATGGATTTGGGGGGGGGGGGGAAACATGCCCCAACAGGTACATCTACAGTCTGACTCCTACACCTAAGGATCAGGGAACATCTCAGAAGAAGAGACAGGAAGTTTGTAAGAGCCAGAGGACGTCTCCCATGAGACTGCACCTGTTTGAAATGGTTGTGGAATGAGACTTAGACAAGGCCATATCAGTAGACATGCCAGTCCAAAGAAGGTAAACCTCCTGGAGGCAACTAACAATTACGGAGAGAGAGGGAGGATTAGCCTCTCCCAGGGATAAGCCCTGTAACTGGTTATCCATTAGAAAGCAGTCAGCTTGGGGACCATATACACGTAAACCATAAAAATGGATACAGCAGGCTGTATTTATGTATTTGCACAGACATGTTTTATAGGCAGATAGATAGATAGATAGATAGATAGATAGATAGATAGATATAGATACACATAACTCTATTAATCAGAGAAGAAATATGTGCAGCAATGATCATCAAGGAAAAGAGACCTTCAATTTGAGAGGTATGGGAGAGGGGAGCACAAGGAAGGGAAGATGGAGAAACAGGATGAAAGAAAATAATATAACTATATTTTAATTTTAAAATATATTTTAAAAATGAGAAGGTAGCATTGCCTACTTCCAGTGTTTTGTATTTCAATGAAAGTCGTTTGAATATAATTACTTGTAAAATTTCTCATTATTGTATTTAAGATATGAGTGCTTGTCAGACTACCAATATAAGAGAAATATGCAGGGAGTGTTTTCTACCTATTCAGCAGTAGCTAATAATTCAAAAGTCTATTAACACAAATTAACTTAAAATAAACTGAATAATCATAATAAATACTGAGTAAAAGCTGGATTGAGATTTTACTTGATGAGGGGTGACAGCTACATTTATCTGTGGGTATAAGGTTAAATATTTAGACTGCAGTCATTGAATGTGCCAGGTTAGTAAGGCAGTTGTAGGTTCTTCTTCAAGATCTATGACTTTGCCAGCTTTGGGTAGCTGGCCAGGATTCCAGTACCAGGCAGTATTCCCCTTTTCTTGAGTGGGCCTTATATTTCATTAGAGAGCTTTTAGTTACCAC